>CAMOHE010055097.1:20938-48722 GCA_946598075.1 Artocarpus hirsutus
CCCCCCCCCCCCCGACCAAAAAAAAAAAAAAAAAAAGACACACACACAGTCTTTAACTTAGAACACTCTTCGAGAGAAAAAAAAAAAATATCGTCTTAGCATTGCCAAGTTTACTGTTGACTTCACTTGTTACGATTACTAGTTAAAATACGTGCAATGCACGTATTGGGTTATAAAATTTTTTTATAACATAGAATATGAACAACAATATACAGAACATATAAATAAAAAAGTTGTACTGAAAAGATGTTTTTCCTAAAATATACAATAATAGTAATCAAAATAAAAAGTCATATTTTGATGATAGAACTACGATGATATAATATCTACAGCAGGAAACATTTAAATATTATAAGATAACAAAATACAACTCATATGTTATTTATTTTTTATTTTTTGTAAAATTTGCAAACTTGCATTATGCTATCGAAAATAATAGTTTACATAGTGGTGGAACCAGACTTTTTGATCAATAGGGACATTATGTTAAAAAGTACCAATAGATTTTACCGCATGCAGGCATAATTATATGTTTTGATTATTGAATGGGCAAAATTACATGTTTTGATTATTAAATGGAGGCACAATGATATAAATTTTAAATTTTAATAGGGTACAACTATAATTTTTCTTGTAAAACAAAAGTACAATTAAAAATTTTTAAAAAATTGAGGTAAAAAATAAAACTCTAAAAATTGTGTTGGGGCATGTGTCACTACTTGAAAATATGTGGCTTTGCTATAGTTTGTATGCCAATTTTTCTCATTAAAAGAATAGTCCATGATTAACAAAAATACACATAGATGCAACAATCTCATCATTTGTTTAGAGAAGAAATTTTATTAAAAGCAAGACAATACAAAACTTTAATTTAAAGTAACTTATCGCCATCATTATTATATAAAACATTTTTTTACTCTTTAATTTTAAACTTTTTTCCTATAATTTATCTTTTAACTTAAAGAAGATTTGAGGAAAAGTTAGCAATGTTTTATAGTTTCATATATTCCTAGCATGTAAGAAATTTCTTCTATTTGTGTAGCACTATAATTACCTAGCTTGAAGTTTTTTTTGTTTTCATTGGTTTTCATAAATAAAATTAAGTATTTGTGCATTTTGATGTAACCACATATAGTCGTTTGTTCTTCTTTCAAAATAATAATAATAATAATAATAATAATAATAATAGGGTGTTTGGGAGTATTGCTTCAAATCAATAATTTGAATTAATTTTTTGTTAAAGTCATTGTGGCTCACTTTTTCTTGATACTGTAATTTACTTTTTTTTGACATTGTAGCATGTAAGAGCTTTATATTATAACAACAAAAACTTTTGGCTAAAACTAAAAGATTGTTTGGCATACTAAAAGATTGTTTGGCACATTGGTTAGAATCAATTATCATTTATTATGTAAAGCTCTCAGCAACTACAGTAAAAAAATAAAAAATTGGTACCGTATAAAGCTCACATATGCCACAGTTTTTAAAACAAAATTTTCAATTTCAAGTGATTTCCTATAAGAATACCAATCACTCTATGACTAAAACTAGTTGAAAATAATGTTTCTTAAAACAAATAAGAATTACACCAAACAATCTTATAATACTCAAAATAAAAAAAAAGTAACAGGTTTTCCATCCTTGAAAAGCTTAAAAAAGAAATAAAAAAGTGAATCTCATAATTATTTAATAGAAACAAATTAAAATACAAAATTTACTTTAATAATACAAACAAATTAAAATAAAAAATTACTCCAACAATACATATTATAATATATTAAATATTTTTAGGATATAATATTGTAAATTTTAAGATGCATGGCACAAATTTGCTATATAGTATATATTTTAATAAGTTCATTTTAAAAAAACTTTTTAAGGTATAAATTTCTCTCACTTTTTTTATGTTTAATGCAGCAATAAATCTGATCTTAAGAAGAGCAACCGTTTTATCTATGTATTATGACGTCACCGGGCACAAAAAGTGGGACGAAAACCGAAAAATGCCTGCTTATAGCGCGAGGAAAGCACATGAAAAAGAGGTTAGAAAACGAACAGAAAAAAAATGAATAAAAATACTTAAAGCTGTGCGTTTTGGACCACCCACAGCGAACAGGGACTTCTATACACTCTTTTGATATAGTTATTATTATTGTTATTATATTAAAGAAAGATTAGGCTGGCTGGAAAAAGCATCATCGTATTAAGGTGATATTTACGAGCGATTGAGCAAATTCTTCCCCAAAATAATTTGACAAACTGATCCTTGCCCCTAGCGAAAGGAAGTTTACTCTACCTTATTAAATTTTGAACAAATATTTAATTTTTGTGAGAGAAAATATTATAGCCTAATAGTTTAAACTGTGATCTAAACCTATTAAAATATCTTACTTTGATTCCTAATATGTTATTTTGTTTTTATTTTGATCACTGCACTAGCAAATTATTACTTGAAAATATTAATGATGATACAAAATACAAATTATGCATATAAATACTGCTTCATGTGTGCCGTAAGCCAGGTACACTGCCTTCGTTATATATTTATTGTAAATCTAACAAAATTTATATAGATTAACTCTTAAGTTCAAATGAGCTAAGCTTTTAAAACGAGAAAAACTACACTACAAAAAAACTTATATGATCACAATATCGAGTTGAAAAGGGCATAAAAAAAACTGCACATCAAGAGTAAAGCGATAAGAATCTTGGAAAAAGACAAACACCATAGAGGCCGTACTTTGGAAGGGAAGAACACAGGCCTTTATAAACACCAAAAATTGTATCGACGATAGCGGAAAGAGTGGAATTTCGGAGGTCTCAAGTTTCAACAACGTGGTTTTTTCATTATAATGCCTCATTTGTTTTTTTATTTTTTTAAAGGGGACAATGAATCTTATATTTATTGGACTAATAAGTCAAGTTTTTATGACAGTCTTTGCGTTTTCTACATATTTTCGCGTGTATTTTCCTTTTAACGTAATGATTTTTAAGAAAACATTATTAAATGAGCATCGTGTATTCCATAATTTTTAGTAGTGCATAGAAAGCACGCTTCACATAGCAATTTATAATTTAGAATAATTTCATAATATTTGTTATAAAACTCAATAGTGACGTTCTAGACAGTATCACAAGAGGCCAAAAACAAGAACAAGTCAAGCAAAATGATACATCTATACACAACAAAACAGAGAATTTATAATTTGTAAAGAAAAAAACAAATAGATAACTAGGAGACACAAAAAAATGATGTTTAAGAACTCCAATACAACATTATGGTTCCTCTAATTAAGGTTCTAATTATATATCTAAATCCAACAATTGCAGAATCGTTTTTTATTTAAAAAAAAAAGGAAGAAGAAGAAGATGGAAAAAAAGAGGAAAATTCAACAATATTGGCAGCATGGCCCAAGGCCCACGATGATGCAAAAACTTACTGAAATCAACATGATCCAAAACTCCACCTCTCTTTGCTTCAATTCAGAACTGCAAACAAGATATAACAGATCATAACTAATCAATTAGCGAAGTCAACCCTGTTGACTTGAGCTTGGTTATGGAAGCAAGACCATTTAGAGAAAACAAACATAGTAAACACTTCACACATTAATTAGTTATATGGTAATGTTATATGTATACATATGGGTGGAGCTACATAAGTAAGCGAGGAGAGATAAGGCGCATTTACCCTAGTATGTCTCTTTTGCAATGTAGTTCTTAAAACCCAAACATTTGTAGACATTAGCGAGCACTACGTGTAAATGAATTTTCATATAGACGTTCAAAAAACAAATTAACTTGAAGAGAATGTATAATTAATCAAGAGAAAATTAAACAACTGGCTTATATTTTACCATCTTTTTAAATAAATAGCTGAACTTTTTAAAAATTAAGACGATGACTGAACTTTTCAAAAATTAAAAAAATGACCGAACTTTTTAAAAATTAAAGAAACGTTTTTTTTTTTACCGTAATTCATCATTGATAAACACCAGTATAACATTGATGTACATTATTGATAAACATTAATAAATCACTTATTAAGTATAATTTATCATTAATAAATTAGTTTTTCTTTGATTTATTAATGATTTATTATCAAGAAACCTTAATGATAGATTACAAATCAATACAATGGTGATGCAGTGTAGTTGATCAATGACATTGATTACTATCACCTCCAAATCCTATAGATTAATTGATAATCAAATATTTGTGTATCCGCATAGTAGTCGGAATTGCTTGATATTTCAGAAATAATTTACCAAAATGTATGTACGTTAATCCCACTTTAATTACGAGATATTTTTTGTTTTTCTTCTTTTGATAGTTGTGTCCTCGATTAAACATTGCCACATGTACAAAGTAGAGTTTAGTAACAAACCGACATTAGTTTCTTCAAGAAAAAATACGATAGCTTATCATAATTTTAGAAAACTCATCATTAATCTACAAAGAAAGCTCAACCGATTCAATTACCTTGCTATAAGAAGACTATAAGAAGACTTCTCTTCCGGTTCTGAAAATAAACTTGTTCTATTGTTTTTTATTATTATTCTTTGTTGAAAAAAATATATATATATATATTCCTCTTCACAATATCAATCAAGTATTGCGTTTTGATTTCCAATGCAAAACTGATAAAATGCAAATAACATATATATTTATATCAATTGGTATGGAGAATCAAACTAACCAAACAGATTTTCTGTCCTTCCTTGACATTTAATATGAAAAAGAATATAGGATAAACTTTATGTACCATGAAATAAAGAAAGCCAAAAAAGCAAAAGAAAAATTGAAATACCAAAAGTTTGTGCTTACTAGAAAATTCACTCCAGCAACATGAGTTATATATTATTATTATAGTTATTAGATCTTCACCACTTCTAGCAAGATGATTTAAAGATTATTAAATATTATATAAAATTCCATTGAGTGACTTATTTCTTAATTTTTCCTGCCTAACAGCCTATGTCTCTGTAAAAAGAAAAACGAGGCACATGGTTTTCACAATGATTATGACATCGAGGCGGCTAACAAAAGTGGTGGTGAAGGTGACTGTGAATGGGAGTTTTGGGGCGGTGCAAGAGGTGATGCCGACGGAGGAGACGGTCAAAGACTTGGTGAGGGCAGTGATAAAGGTTTACATGGAGGAGAAGCGGAGGCCACTGCTGCCGGGGACCGATCCTCACCGTCTCGAGCTTCACTACTCAAGCCACAGCTTTGAAAGTAATCAAGTTGTCCTACTTCAAGAAACTTTATTTTTTTTAATATTACTGTTATTTTTAACATCTTAGTTTTAAATTTCTTATGTATTGCTCTTGTAAATCTGTGTAGGTTTGAATGCAAAGGAGAAGGTGATAAATTTGGGATCAAGGGACTTCTTTATGTGCCTAAAGCTTGTTAACAAGATCAACACCTCCGTCGAAAATTCTTCATGCTCCAAAGAAGCAAACAAGGAAGCAACAAATTCATCTTCAAAATTCTTGCAAACAAATTTGATGAATGTCTTATAGTAGTCGATCTCTTAATTATAGCTCGTAATCCCTTGGTCAATATTTGTGATATGCTGAGAGAAATAGAAAAGTAGGAAAGACGCATAAGCTTGTAAATTGTGGGACTTATCTACTTTTTATATTTTATTTTATAAAAATATGTTGGGGTAGGGTAAATGATGAGGGTGCTGCAAGAGTGTCAACCTAGTTAGGATTCTCCGGTATACCTCTTAATCCTTGTGTCCCAACAAATTTAATTTCCTTTTTTTAAAAAAATGTTGTATTTATTCTCATGATATATATATATATATAGTCGTTCTCAGTTAACTTAACAACTGTCATTTTTATTTCTTTTTTTTATTAATTGAAAATTTGTTGATTTAAAGTCCATTTGAAAACATGGTTCGAATAAAATAGTTTTAATTTAAATCAACTTTGAACTAAAACTATTTTAATTTGAATTGCTATAATGTTTTAGGATCAAATCTTTAGTTCGAATTGTGTTTCACAACAGCTCTTACACGTTCACAGCATGTTGGATTCCTTATGCACCGTAACAGTGTCTGCTGCTTGTTACATCGTTTGCCCTTGTATAAAAAATTTACCCTCGTTTGTTGAATCGTTTATCCTCATAGTGTATTGCCGTTTTAGTAATTTTGTTGTTTATGGAGAATTTGTCGTTCCCACACGTTGACGTCCTTTTGAATTATGCGAAGTAAAAGCCCTATCAACTTAGGATTCAAAGTCTGAAGAATTTTAAATTAAGAAAATAGTCATGTTAGGTTAATTTTCTTTTTCAGTTTTAGATGGTAGTTATTTTCTCTCTTTGACTATATAGGTTGTTGTGTTTTCGAGGTTTTTTTTTTTTTTTTAATGTCTTCTTAAGTTTTTTTTCCTTCATCAATAATAAATCCTAGTTCAGGAGTAGTATAAGATGATTAGTAGATGCACACTTACTATGGGAATTTAGGCATCAACCTTGAGCTTTGGGCAATATATTCAACGTTTTTTGTGTAATTCTTTAAAAGAAAAAATTATTCAAGTCCAATAAAACAGTCCAATCCAGGATGGATCAAAATTAATATTGCAGATGCCAGATAGTGTTGCTACTGGTTCTCTAGGTCCAACAGCCATCTTTGTTACAGAGTTTTCAGGATAAAAACGACAGCAAAACAACAGCAAAAAGTTGAAGCTGCAGTTGCGGTGACCAATAAAAACTCTAAAACTACGGTCACAATAGAAACGACAACAATAAATAACATCGGTATCACATACGATAATCTCATCAAATAAACGACAGAACATTACCAAACTTCAGTAAAGTAAAGGGGACAAAAAAAATTACTTCTCAAATTAATTCCACTGCTCCGATTAATATTTTGATATTAAAAATTCCATCCAGAATTTAATTATATTTATTTTGCTGCAACTATATATTTTAATTAACGAGAAATCGTCCACAATTAAGAATCTGTCAATCATCATAAAAAGCATATAGAATGATTCCATGAAACTTGTCCTAAAATTCAAGGTGATGTTTTATAGGGTATTACAATAAGTACACTCTGCACAAAAAAAAAAAAAAAGAAGCTATAAAATGACAATAATATGATACAAGATCACGAAAATAGAAAATAGCATTCTTGTTGACATCGCACGCTTCAAGGTATGTATAGTTTACATCATTATTTGTTGAACCCAATTCTACATGTGAAAAAGTTCTAAACGGGAGTGAATCAATCATGGAAAGATTGAATTAAATCCAACAATTGCAGAATCATTCATTTGGAAAATTTAACAATATTGGCAGAAGGGCATAAGCCGAAGCTCATATTCTGGTCAAATAACGATGATGCAATAGCGGTCTGACTTACTGCGATCAACATGCTCCAAAACGCCACCTCTCTTGCTTCAATTCCGATCTGCAAACTGATCATATAAGAGGTCATAACTAATCAATTAGCAAAGTCAACGCTGGTGACTTGATCTTATTATAATTATTATGGAAGAAAAACCCTCAAAAGAAAAGAAAACACAACAAAACAAAAAAAAATCATGAATTCCTCGGTGCATATTCTATTTCAATTTGAATAAAAGAAGAGAATCTTACAAATTCAAACACGCTAGGTCTCTTCTTCCGAAATCGTTCTTGAATCTGCAATACCATAAATAATAATAATAATAATAATAAAATGAACTAACCAAGCAAAAATAAGAAAAAAAAAAAAAAAGTAGGCAGAAGCAACTATGAATGAAATGATTACCTGGAACATTCAAATGTGGAGGAATAAGAATGAAGGGACGTGTTGGACTTTGTAGAAATCCTCTCCTCCTTCCTCTGTTCTCTTTTTAAATTCCTCAGACATCCGTTCAATCTTCAATTCCTTAAGAGTCGTAACGAATCTTAATCCATCTGGTAGTCTCCTCAAATCCCTGCAACTACGAATCCTCAAATGGTGAAGCCTAGGCAAGGCCCCTTCCTCTATCCACCACTCTTTCAAGTTGCATACACCCTCAAAGCAAAGAGATGCAAGCTGAGGGAAACCGCCTTTTGAGCATACCATCTCATACCCAAAATAGCTACGATTACGAAGGTAAAGTACCCTTAAATTCGGTAGCTTTTCTAATGTTCTCATTGGGTCGTCCTTAAGGCCAGAGTTCTCCAATGATAACTTGATGAGATTAGGAGAGAACTGGTTGTCATCTGGTAACTTTGTTAGAAAGACATGCATTTTAAGCTTATGAATTTGAGGATAACATGATATCACTGGCGTAATATCTACGGCATTATAACCAATCAACGACAAAGACCTGAGGGAATCAAATGTGACGCCCCTGGAATTGTGGTAGAGTCTCTCTAAATTCGAATTATCCACATAGAGTACTAATTTCTTGAGTTTCTTCAGCTGAAAAAAGTCATTCACATCAAGGTGCTCTATTTTAACATTATACAGTGTTTGGAAATTGCCAGTATTACTTAACCGCAAATGTGTACCCCTGATAAAATAAGAATCTGGCAAGTATAAATGTCGCAATTGCTCCAACCTCCAAATCACATTTGGAACTTGAGTTCCATGACGTGTTCTTAGATCTAAAGTCAGCAGGCATCTCAAATTGCCAATAGAAGATGGAATCTTTTCCACATAGCTACCAAGAAGACTTAATAACCTTAAGTGGATAAGATTTCCAATTTCTTTAGGCAATTTCCATGGACTTCCAAAAGACCTAGAAACTCTTTCTAGTCTCAAAACTCTAAGCAGCTGAAAGTAATTGAACAAAGCTTTCAGTGATTTTTTTGAAGGCTTAGACTCATGAGCTATAAATATGAGAGACCTAAGTGAGCCATCTCTACTAATAATATAAGGAAGCAAGTCACTAAAATGTTGATTCGCATAGATGGCGACTCTCCGTACCTTGTTTCCTGGCTTTAAACTTGGTTCTGCAGCAGAGGACATAGAACTTTCAACTACTCCGTCTCTATTCCTCAAATCAACAAATTCCATAAAGTTTTCCTCCTGAGCCTTTGACAAGCTTAGATCCCGCATGAGATCATGAATGCGACATGATTTCATTCTTCCAGTTGAACCCAATGTTCCTACTTGAATCATGTTTCTTTCCACTAACTGACTCAAGTAATCATATGCTGCATCCTCGGCAGTTACCATTGAACTCTGCGTTTGTCGATCCAACAGTACGAAGCCTTCTGCAAGCCACATATTGCGCAATTGTTTGACATTTATCTCATGATCCTCAGGGAAATGAGCCAAGTGCAAAAAGCATGGCTTTAAGTGATAGGGCAACTCATCATAGCTCAAACTTAATATGGGCATAACACCTTGGGGTTCTTGTTCATCGTGGCCCTTCCCTTTGTTTATGTACGCCTTGACATTCTTTCGCAGAATCTCCCACTCATCAATTGTGCATTTCGTAGATAGAAGTCCGCTAAGCACAAGAATGGCTAATGGCAAACCAGCACATTGTTTAAGCATCTCTTGTCCTAGCTTTTGCATCCTTTTACGATCTTTCGAATCTGCAAGACAATTGGAAATTTTTTTAAAAAATGTACAGTACTTTCTTATGTAATATTGTTTTAACTCGTATAACAATATTAAATATTTTTAATATGCTAATCGAGAGGAAACAATATGATCCTCAATTCGATATTAACATATGGGAAAAAAAAACCCCACTGATATATAAAATATAATGCAATCTCACTTTTTCCTTAAGATCAAAATGAGCTTTTTAATTGAAGCACTCATTTTGGTACTATATGATGCAATCTCACTTTTTTCTTTAGCACCAAAATGAGCTTTTTGATTGAAGCACTCATTTTTACCCTTTTTTTTTCTTTCCTTTCCAAATCTTTCATTTTAAATGTTTTCATTACAATCTTTCTTTTTTCTTAATCTGACTTATTAAAATCTTTTTTAAAATATATTTCCAATTAAATATTTTCCTGCTTTTTCTCTAAAATTTCATTTTATCACATGCAGCCACCATAGTTAATTTCTTTTTTTTTTTTCTAATTACTCCACAAAATAGATTTTCTCTAATGTGTCCCTTTCAAAACAATTTTTTTTCTATCTCATATGCCTCGGCCAAACTCTTTTTTTGTTAAATGATTTCTACTTTTATGGAATTTTGGTTCATTAACTCTTTTTTCTAAATTTTATACTTTGAAATCTGGCTCATAAGAGTAATTTTTTTTTTTAATCTAATCTGTCCGCATTGAAATAAATTTTCTCAAAAGTTTCTTCTACTTAAACTATATGTAGTACACTAAAATAAATTTTTTTTAAATGCGACTTTAATATATACCTTTTTTATTGCTCCACCAAATATTTTTCTCTCTTGTGCCCTTCAAATATATTGTTCTTGCAGCCCTTGGAATTACTATGTGTTATATGTACCCCTAAGTAATTTTTTCTGTAAATTGTTTCCACCAAAATATTTTTCCTTTGAAATGTGCTCTACTTGAAAATATATATATTTTTTATGTATGTCAATTTTTCTTCATGGTTATTTTACCTCTTTTATCTATTTGAAGTATAGACACTATTCATTTTCTTTTATATTCTCAGTCCACTTTATTTCTCTACGCTTATTCTTTCCATTAATTTTCATCAAAAACTTTGCTTACTCCTATAAGACTTGTGGGAATTTATAAATAACAATATTATAGTGCATTGAGGTGCACACAAGTTTATTAATTTAAATTTATAGAAATTAATTTGACGGGATTTATAAAAAATATTTAAGACCAGTACAATTTTACAAAAATTATCTAATGACAAAAGTGAATAATGATTTCCAATTTTATTTTTAGAGTTTTGTTTTCTTATTAATTCGTTATGTGAAGTAAAAGCTTAATAAACTTAGGATTCAAAATTAGGGGTTTTCAATTCAAGAAATAGTCCTGTTAATTTGCATATCTTTTTCATTTTCATATAGTTTTTATTTCCTAGTTTTGACATTATAGGCTAAGGGTGAAAAAAAAATTCGACAATCCGACGAATCCGATTTAACCCATCTAATGAAATATGAGATAATTTATATCCGATGAATCAAAAAGAATTTCTATTAACCCATCCAATCTAATTTTTTATTAGGTGGACTTGAGTTGAGAATTTCATAAACCGAGATAATCCGAATCCATCCAAGCAAATATATATATATAATATTTATTATATATTGCAATTTTAAGATAATCTTATGCTTCAAAAAAAACTTTTATTTATAATAACATAGTTTGCAATGACTTTCTCTTTGGTTCTAGACTTTTATTTTTTTACTTTATATTTTCTAATATATACTATATACTACATACTACACTACACAATCTCTTAAAAAAAAAAAAAACTTTGATAATTAAGTCTTTGATTTACACAAGGAATTGGTTGATGTATAAGGTGAAGGAGCCTATAAAGCTTAGAGAATACATGGATGAAGTGCAAGCCTTGGAGAAATTTGAAAAAGTTGCACTAGGTAATGCATTTATCATATCTTATTTTATAGTATTACATTTTACATTAATTATTTGAAAAGCTATTATGTTTTATGATAGTTAATGTCTCTTGCATTATGGATATAGAGAATGTCTAGGTGAAGATGCTTGGAGTTAGAGGTTAGCAATTATACATGTTAGTTGTGATTTATGTTTATTGAATTAAAAGATATTTGTTTTCTCAGTTTTTATTATGTTTTGTTTGTTAAATATGGCTTATATGTTTAAGCTTTGTTAGACATCTAATATGTAAAAAACTTTAGTATTTTTCTTTATATATTTATTGTTTTGGTAAATTATTAGTTTGAAACTTTTTTCTTATTTATAATCATCAATCCGATAAGTCCACCTAATCTATTCGAACTTTAATTTGGTGGGTTGTTTTTAAAATTTAGGTTCATTGAGTCAATTGGATTTAAAATTAGCCTATCCAAACTTTGATTGGCTGAATTAAAAATTTACTAAAAGCCACTTCACTCACTTGATGTTTAGCCTCTTATAGGTTGTTTATGTTTTCGCCATTATAGTATTCATGTTTTCTGAACTATAACTATGCTTCTCTTGTATTTTTGTTAATAATAGTGTTGAGTCACGGACTTGTAATAGGACAAATTGGAGGATGAGTTGACCATTCGTCGTCATCTTTTCATCCCTTCTTCTTTTTACTTTTAATTTCTCTTTTTTTATTTATTAAAAAAACAATATCTTTTATTTCTTCTTTTTTCCTTTTCTTCTCAATCTTATTCATTCATGTGCAATAATACTATTTAAATATATTCTTGATTAAATATGTTATCGACCATGATCTTTAAAACTGTTTAATTGTCATGTTAAATTTCGTCCTATTTTTTTGACTAATTTTGTTCCTTACTTTTTCTTCTTTTTTATTGTTCTAACTTATTTTTCTTTCACTTCTTTGTTGCTCCGTTATTGTGCCTTGTTAAAGTAACTTAATCCAAATGTACCTCTGATCATTTCACTTTAAGTTTCATCCCACTTCCTTAATGAATGTTTTCTTATTTTTTATTTTTTTGCTTATCGTTGTTTGTTTTGACTTACGTTTTGCTTTTGCTTTTTCATTACTTTATCATTTTGCCCTTGCCAACATAACTTATTTCAATGTACACCTAATCATTTTATAATGCCATTGTGTATATATTTTTTAACATACTTTTTCCTCTCACTTAGTCCTACTAAAATATGTTGTTGGGTTTTTCTAATTGGCCTATTATAACAAGTTTTTCCCAAAAATATGTCTTCTTTTAGAAAAATTTTCTTGCCATCATCTCAACTTTTCCTTTTTTCTTTTTATTTTTTCTTAAAATATCTATTCTCTCTAATTTGTTCATGTTGGAGGATTGAAATATACTTTTCCCTTACTTTACTTACATTATCATAATTTCTTTCATATGCATATGCATTTATTTTTTTGATAGTTTTTTCGTTTTCTTTTTGCAAAATATCCTTTATAGTACGATTCTTTATTAATGTGTTGCTTTTAAATAGGTTTTTCTCTACATGTTCCTGTTGAAAATATATATTGTTTAAGTTATGCCTTTACTTTTTTCCTATGTAATTCTTATTATTTTAAAAAGCGATGCTCATAAAGATTTTCCTGTTAGTTTCCTACTAAGCACCAACTAATTAAGATATTTTTTTTAATGTACAACTAACTAAGATATTTATTATTAAATAAAATTAAAAAATAACTATATGGTAATCAAAACTTAACACACGGATGGAGCCAACAAAATGACTCTGCGTGTATAGCACGTGAAATTCAACTAGTATATGTATAAATCAATTAATTAATGCACTTGTGTGAAACATGTCCAACCTAGTATTCTTATAATTGGCCATAGGCCTTTTGGAACCACATGTTTGTCCCATAAAAAAATTAAAATATAGTTATTAGTGGTGACACAATTACAATATCGACATATAATTTTCAATCACTGATTAAGGGACAGTAAAACCACCCATTTTTTAATCATTATCTGTGCTTAACCAGTGTTTTTTAGAAATGTTATACCTATTCCTAAATAACAAAAATTGTAATCATATTCAAACAAAATAAAAAAATTAAAAGAAAAAAACAATATGAAGTAACCCCGCCCGAGATTTGTAGGTTTTCCTTTGACAAATATACCAATCTCAACTTTGAGATTTGTGACCTAAACTGAAAGACGAGACTAGGTGCTCCTCCACTTCCATGCTAGGTAGGGGTCTACAGGTCTCCCCATCATCCCGTCGAGATCTGCAAGTCCTCTCAAAGTCCGTTAAGACGCTTTCCATCGGCAACAGGTCCAAACCCCTGTTTGCAACCGCTCTCCATTTTTCTTTCTTTTGTTTTTTCTCTTTGAGCCAAAGTTTAGATTTGTTTTCTTATTCTTTTCTGGTTCATTAGCTGTCCTCTAATTACATTTTAAAATATCATTTAAACTTAACAATCTAAACACATAAATAAGACCTAAATAATGTATTAAAATTTAATTAGAGATCATTTATTAATATCCTATCGTTTTAGAATGAATTTGAAACTAGTTTAAATGAGATTTGAGATAAAAATGTTAGGTTAAAATTGTCTTTTCTTGCTGCTACTAATTTCCAAAATAGCTGAAGGACGGGTTTTAACCGAATTTGTATAACGGAAGGGAGGTTTTGGGTAAAATGCAAGTTTCTAGTGGTTTTTCCTAGAGTGAAAATAGAGCACATAAATATATCGATATATATCTCGATTACTTTTTCCTAATAACTCTTCGAGTTTTATGGACTGAATACGCGAAAGCAAGCAAACAATAGAAGATGGTTAGTAATTTTTGTAATATTTCAATTAGCATTACACAACTACTGTTCAGTAAGGGAGAAAAATGACTAGAAACTATGAATTTGATGTGCATCTAATTAGATTGTGATGTAAATGTTTAATATAAAGATGAATGGTGTGGCAAACTGAGAAACAAAACTAAGAAGTGATATTACCAGTCAGACGCTTTCCAAAAGAAGACTTCTTCTCAAAAAGCTCCCAACTCTCGTTCTCATCAAGACACCGAGGTTCGTGGATCAGGCCATTGTAATCCACATGCGAAGCCACATTTTTTAGACGAGTAGTGAGTAATATTTTGCTATTCGTACCATCTTTCGGAAATGCAGCCATGAGACGGTTCCACGCAGAAGTTGTCCAAATATCGTCGAGGAGCACCAAACACTTTCTGTTTTTTTGAATGTTGTAGATCTCCTTGGCTATTTCATCATTCCTCATTTTTGTGATTTCTTCTCTTTTTTCCTTAGTTGGGGAACTGAGATTAATTAAAATCCCCTCCCACACATCTCGAATTTCACATTGCTGAGATATCGATGCCCAAGAAAAGCAATCAAAGTGCCTCCTAACTCGAGGATGATGATAAACCTTTCTTGCAAGAGTGGTTTTCCCCAAACCACCCATCCCACAAATTGCAACTACACGGTGGGCATTATCGCTTTTCGTCAACTCCTCTACCAACTTCTCAACATCTGTGTCAAGTCCAACGACATCTTGATCGACAACATGAGAATAAGCTCGTCTCATCTCTCTTTGCTGCTGGTGCTTTGAAGAGCTTGCTTCATCTGCCTTCATTGGTAATTCCCTTATTCCATATGTTTGCAAAGTGGAGGTCAGAGTCGAAAGGCTAGTAGAAATCCCCTTGATCTTTGATCCAACTCTATGGATCTCAAATCCTTCAATGAAAATGCAAGCGAACCTTTTCAGCATATTCTTGAGACTGGATCCCCTTCTTCGAGGTGAATCGATTTTTAAGACAAAAGTCTCAATGACATCCTCTAAAGCATGAGCAGATTCTCTTATTTGTGCAACGCAGAAGCGTACACTCTGATCCCCATCTCTCACGTATGCATTTGCGTCTTTCAAGAAACAACGCAACCCTTCCAGCTTGACCTTTGCATCCTCGACTCGGCCTTTGATTCCGTGCAAGAATTTCACTTCTGCAATGAGCAAGTCTCCAAGTCTTTCAATCGCAAAGGAAACGGCAGCATCGGCCATTATCTCGATCTCGATCTCGAGCGCGAGCTCTCCAAGTAAATGGATTATTTTTTGTTTTTTTTTTTAGAACGATCTGTGTTTTTTTTCTTTCTTTGTTAGAATAACGCCAATATAGGTGTTGATTGTTTTTTCAACTTGTCAGTCGGGCGGTGCTTTATTGGTTATTGCGAAGAAATAATAATAATAAATGATAATGATAGTAATATATGTGTCCAGACGTGGATAGAAACGAAAAAGTGGTCCCACATGTGGTGGGACCAACTTGGACAATTTTGTTTGGTTTTATCCTTCTCCGGTGGAGCAGCATTTTTCGGTGAAATTACTTAAGTTGCAACCTGTCATTCACTAATTTCTAAAGTAGTCAACAGAGGCGGGCGGTAAACGATGACTCTAAATCATTTAATTTGCAACCCTCTGTCGTTGATTGATTTCTGAAGTAGTCAACAGAGCGGGCGATTTTTTTCTGAAATAATAATAAGAAAAAAACACCAGGCACATCAATTATGATAAATACTGAATCAAATATATAGTTAATAATAATATAAAATTTTTATATGGTATTAAATTTATAATATAAAATTTTTATATGTTATAATATTTATAATTTTAATCAATAATTTTAATTTTTATATCAAACACTTTATTGAATAAAATGGGACAAATACACCACTCAGCTGGATATAAAAAATATATACAAGTCATTGAGTGATTCTACATAGATGCCAATATAATATCCATAAGAAAAAAAAAAAAAACTTTCTGGTTGGATTTTCCTAAAATGGTTAAAAAAATATACTTGCGCCCTACCCCAAAAAGAACATATAAAATTATTGTCCCCGGCTATACAATGGTTTTCGGTTGATCACGGATGGTTTTGCTTATGGTAATACTTTGAAAAACAAAAAACAAAATGAAAGAAATGTAAAACAGGTGGCAGGAACATTAATGAAAAAAATATCCATCCTAAAAAAAATGTATTCTACTTATTGATTATCATGTACACATATAAGTAATTTATTCCCAAAAGAATTTATTGGGTCTTACAAATAGTTTGCAAACTGGGCCTCGCTAGGCTTGAGTGGGAATTCTTTTGGAGTTGATGGGAAAAAAAGTCTTGCTTTAAAGTAGGGTTTATGTGAGGCTGAACAGGGAGGAAAGGACTTGGGGGATTAGTGGGCCCTCAAGGATAGAATGAATAAAAATGGTTGTAGTAGCTGGCAGGTGGAGTCACGTGAGGCTAATCAAAAGGCAAAAGAAGTGGGGCCTAATGATAATTCAAAGCAAAGTATATTGGTCTCATCAACTATGCATGAGAGTATTCGTTTATGCAGTAATGTCGCGCACGCCATGGAGGACTCAAAATCTGCTCAAAACACGTGGAGCTATCAATGATGCTCTCACGCGGGAAGGGAAAAATTATTGGAATAAAATAAAATCAAATAAAAAAACATGCTAAAATCTTAAAATAATATAAAAAAAGATACAATATAGTGTAAATACATTACTAAAATAAAAAAAATAGATATATAAAATACTCTATTTGAGGTCTAATGGTAAATCAGAGAATAAACAAGATATTTTATACTACTTTAAGTATATATTTTTTTATCAGTTTTACTCTAACAGTATAAAAAAAATACTGTATGGTAAAAAAAATTATATCATATAAAGTTAATAGGTCCCAGGACACCCAAAAGGATGAGATTGGACGCCACATCCCGTGATGTAGTCCAACCCTAAAAGGTCAAATTAACCCTAATAATAATTAGGGTGGTGAGTCATCTTGCTTTTAAAAAAAATAATAATTAAAGAAATCATGATTTAAGCTTAATGTGATCCAATTTTTTCTCTTCCCCTCCCATTTTCGGCAGCCCCTAAGGTTCACTCTTTCAAAATTTTGTTCAAAGCAAATTCTCCACAAAACCCCTTCTAAGCAAGTTTTAAGTAGGATCAAGCCTAAAGCTCAAGGTTTACTAAATTTTCAAGGTAAGATCCAAACTTTTTTTTAAGTTTTCAAGGGTATTCATTGAGATTGAAGGGCGTTTGATAAGAGTTTTTCTTGTTATGGGTTATGTCTAGGAAGTTGGCATAATCAAGAGTTTTGAAGGTGCAAGCTCATCATTATTTCTTGGTAAAAGCCTAGCCCTTAATTTTGAATTCATGGTTGATTTGTTTTTCTTTGTTTTGGTTTTGTTTCAAGGATGGTTTGTAATAATTTAAATTAACTTATGGTATGTTTAAATGATTTTATGGTACGTTACGGTTAGGAATTAAGGATTGTATGGTTAAGATTTAATTTGGTTTTGAAATTAGGTAAAATTTGCAATTTTGAGTAATTTCTTAAAGGAATGGAATTTGGCATATACAAACAAGATTATTTGTTAAAGGAGCTTTGGAAGCTGCTCAAAATAGTGGGTGTATTGTGTTAAAGCAGATTTTTGTAAAAATTGATAAAAGACTAAATTGCAAAAATTTACCTAGCCTCGGTAGATTTAAAAAAAGGCCAAAAACTCTATTGTGTAGTAGGAATTTCAAAAAAGTTAAAACATAAAAGTTGTAGATCTCGATAAAAGTGTTAGAAATTACAGACGATTCGTCGAAATTTGCCACCTTTTGTGAGATATAAACTTTGCAAATTTTATCAAAATTAAAAAAAAAAAATCAAGGGGCAAAAATGTCATTTTATAAAAAGAATTTGAGTAAGGAACTTTGGAAAGATTTAATCCTTGTGAAAAATAGAAATTTATGGTTTAAAAAGATTATTTTTTGTTCTGAGAGCAAAATCGTCAAAATTTTCAAATTTAGGGTAAAATTATAAAGTTTTGTTAAACTTGGTTTTTTAGTGCAAATAAGAAACCCGATACCCTAAGTCATTGTTTTATAGCTAATGAGCAACAATTTTTATCAAAATAACAAAATCGAGTTTGGGGAATTCAAAAAGGACATCGAGGGCAAAATCGTTATTTTTTACAAAATGACTCAAATGGACCTGAAACATCCGAAAAATGAAAAAATGTTATTAGTAAGAATTTCTTTTTTTTTGGTTAGAAATAATAAGGTAGAATGAACTGAGAGGGATTGAATCCTCGGTTATCAAAGTTCTTAACCGTAGAGCAACCTGATCTATTAATCGATAAGTACTTTATATTGACACATAGATAAATAGTGATAATTTGGCTAATGACGATATAATTGGCCAAACAGGACACTAGACGACTAAAGAAGGAACTAAAATCGGTCTATACAATAGCACATATAAGTAAGTTCCAACTCCACTTACAGCATGAAATAGTAAGTTTCGGGAATAGTATAATTATATAATGTACTTGTGTGTATTTCACAATTAAAGAAGTGTATATGCTTTGCACTTAGCATGTGAGTGTATCTTTATGCATGATATGATAACCATAATAATTAGAATAGTAAATGAATCACCAGAAAAAGAAAAAAAGTGTCGTACCAGCTCTCGACTCAAAGGGAGTTTAAAGTTATATTTTGGTCTTGATGTTACGATGACCTACGTGCGCATATGGTACGAACACTTGGGCCCTAGTTAAAGATAAGATATGACAAGAATAAAGAATGTTCATAAGAAAACATATACAGATCATGCATACTAGTAGATGATGCATATAGACTATGTTTGGACTTACTGAGTATAAGCTCACTAGTTATTTCATGCTATAGGTATTTTCACTAAGGGGTCAAAATGAATTTACTGATGGGCTAGCGGCAGGGTATAAGCTGCGTACAGATCAGGAAATAGATACCGCCACAGTTAAGTTTTCGTATGCTATGTATATTAAGTTAACTTGGAACTTGTTGTAAACTAAGTTGTAGTATGGTTAGGTATGACAAAACTTCTTTTGAAAATATTATGCTAAGTATATGAGGTTATATATATAAAAAGCTTGTTTATGTGTACATAATTATAATTATAATTATAAGAGAAGCTTGTGTATGCATGTGTGATCTATTATTATTATTATTTTAAAAAAATAAAAATATTTCTGAGACTTTTGATAGATACGTAAGTAAGTAAGAAAAACGTTAAAGCATAACCCAAAGTAAACATAAGGCAAAAACGTAGATTACTACATTTCATAATATTTTTCATAATAATTCACAATATTTGTAAAAACGTTTTTCTATTTTAAATATGGTTTACGTATCAATTAGCAAAGTCAACGCTGGTGACTTGATCTTATTATAATTATTATGGAAGAAAAACCCTCAAAAGAAAAGAAAACACAACAAAACAAAACAAAAAATATTGAATTCCGCCGTACATTTCTATTTCAATTTGAATAAGAATATTATGGAAAATTCAAAAGAAGAGAATCTTACAAATTCAAACACGCTAGGTCTCTTCTTCCGAAATCGTACTTGAATCTGCAACACCATAAATAATAATAAGAATAATAATAATAATAATAATAATAATAAAATGAACTAACTAAGCAAAAAGAAGAAAACCAAGAAGAAGTAAAAAAAAGTAGGTAGAAGCAACTATGAACGAAATAATTAGCTCGAACGAGCCCGAGCTAATTCCAAATTTTGGGAAATACAAGTGAAGGGATATGTTGGACTGTGTAGAAATCCTCTCCTCCTTCCTCTGTTCTCTTTTTAAATTCCTCAGACATTCCTTCAATCTTCAATTCCTTAAGAGTCGTAACGCATCTTAATCCATCTGGTAGTGTCCTCAAATCCCTGCAACTATGAATCCTCAAATGGTAGGCAAGGCCCCTTCCTCTATCCTCCACTCTTTCAAGTTGTGTAGATCCTCAAAGCAAAGAGATGCGAGCTGAGGGAAACCGCCTTTTGAGCATACCATCTCATTCCCAATATAGCTACGATAACGAAGGGAAAGTACCCTTAAATTCGGTAGCTTTTCTAATGTTCTCATTGGGTCATCCTCAAGACCAGAGTTCTCCAATGATAGCTTGATGAGATTAGGGGAGAAGTGGTTGTCATCTAGTAATTTTGTTATAGGGACATACATTTTAAGCTTATGAATTTGAGGATAACATGACCTCACTGGCGTAATATCTACTCCATCAGTAATATTAATATTAATATTATGCAATTCCAAAGACCGGAGGGAATTAAATGTAACACCCCTGAAATTGTGGTAGAGTCTCCCTAAATTCTCATTATTCACCCAGAGTACTAATTTCTTGAGTTTCTTCAGCTGAAAAAAATCATTCACATCAAGGCACCAAATTCCAGCATTGTACAGAGTTTGGAAATTGCCAACATTACTTAACCGCAAATGTGTACCCCTGATAAAATAAGAATCTGGCAAGTATAAATGTCGCAATTGCTCCAACCTCCAAATCACATTTGGGACTTGACTTCCATAAGGTATTCTTAGATCTAAAGTGAGCAGGCATCTCAAATTGCCAATAGAAGGTGGAATCTTTTCCACATAGCTACCAAGAAGACTTAATAACCTTAAGTGGATAAGATTTCCAATTTCTTTAGGGAATTTCCATGGCCTTCCAGGTAACACACAAACTCTTTCTAGTCTCAAAACTCTAAGCAGCTGAAAGTGATTGAACAAAGCTTTCGGTGATTTTATTGAAGGCTTAGAGTCATGCTCGATGAATATGAGAGACCTAAGTGAGCGATCTCTATTAATAATATTGGGAAGCAAATCACAAAAATGTTGATTCGCAAAAAGCAAGAGTTTAAGTGATATGGCAACTCATCATAGCTCAAACTTAACATGGGCATAACACCTTGAGGTTCTTGTTCATCATGGCCCTTCCCTTTGTTTATGTACGCCTTGACATTCTTTCGCAGAATCTCCCACCCATCAATTGTGCAATTCGCAGATAGAAGTCCGCTAAGCACAAGAATGGCCAATGGCAAACCAGCACATTGTTTAAGCATCTCTTGTCCTAGCTCTTTCATCTTTTCATGATCTTTCGAATCTGCAAGACAACAGACAAGGCAAGAAATTTGAACAATACTTGTATATATTTTATAAATTGTTTCATATCCTCGTACAGTGACGAAGCGGGCCAGACTTTGAATCTAATGGGGGCAAAAATAAAAACAAAATTAATGATTAAGATAACATAACATGACGTAAAATTGAATCTATTTTCAGCAACTTTTATGATATTAATTACCACGTCTTAAAATCTACATACCCCTTATGCTGAAAAAAGTTGATAAAATTTAAAAACAAAGGAATCATGGAGAGAAAGTAGAGAGTTAATCTACTCAAGAAAAAAAAAAAAAAAAAATCGTAGCGAGTTAGAGAGAGAGCAAGTTAAAAGCCAAACAGAACCAAAAAGGACGAGAGAGAAAATTTATAATAGAAAGGATTTTCCAATCAAAAGAAGAAAATGGGAAGAATTTAAAGAGATTGTGAAACGTACTAGCAAATGAAAACATGAAACATTCATATGAAAATATGAAAAAGAGAAAATTACATGTTATGTTACACTTTTAAAAACTTTGTTTATTTATGTCATACATAAAAAATCATGTCACACTACTATTTATATTATATGTTTAAGTTATATCATATTAAAACAATCATGATATTTATAAAATAGTTAGTTTCAAAAGACAACATTCCGTAAAAATTCTCCTATAAAAAATTTTTAAATTAAGCCCAAAAATGATCTAAGCCCAATAGAGAAAAGAGAGTATTGAAGTGAGAGGGTGGGGGCATAGAGGGCAATATATAGGGGCGGATCTTTAAAAAATTACACTATAACTAAAAGAAAACGTCATTTGGGGGTCTAGGTATTGGGTGTTTGGTCGTAGACGTAATAATTTTTAAATTATTTTGTTATTTAAATTTTTGGTCAATTAATTATATTTTATAAAAAAATAATTTTATCTTTTTGTGTTTTAAAAAAGCTCCGAAATATTAAAAAAGATTTTTTAAAATTTTACGATACTGACATAAAATTTTTGAAAATAAAAAGTATCAAACTTATATTTTAATATAACAAAATGTACTAAAATGAATTTTTCCCTTTCTTTAATATCCTAGCCCACTTTATTTCTCCGCCCTTCTTCTCATTAATTTTTTTTTATCAAAACCTAATGCTTGCTCCTAAAGGCTTACCATATTTAATACTAATTATAAATAATGAATTAACAAAAATTTATTGATTAAAATTCCTAAAATTTTTTGAAACAAGTATATGTTTAGAAATAATATTTTAACTTATTTTAGACAAAAGCTGCAACTAAAGATTTCGGTTTATTCTTTTGAAGTTCTTTCCATATTAATTAATGTTGTACGGGATTGGTCATGTATGAAGCATATGGACCTAAAATGCAAGGATGTTTTCGTTAAAAAAAATTAATATACTTTTAAACAGGGTATTTTTCGTTTTCAACAGCTTGTAAAATTATTTTTTAATATGCGCAATATTTATGACATTATTTACTAATTACCTACTACATTATGCAATTTAGTGCATTTTTTCTTAATTCAAAACCTCCCACGTAGGACTTTTTAGCATTATTGCCTCCTGAATTTCTCACACATTAGCAGTTTATTCTTTGAATATTTAATTTTGACAAGTTACTCCCTGAACTTACAAATTACATCAAGTCACTCTGTTGATAGTGATGTTAGTTTTTTCAATAAAATTAATAGGTAATTTTCACATACATAGTTAGTTAAGAGTATAAAATATCTTTTGTTATAAATGTTAGCCCAAATTTTTTTAAAATTTAGTTAATTTAAATATTCTATTAACGATAAAAACTTTATTAAAGTTATTAACCGTTGTAAATATGGAATAAAACACATATAAATAATCATTCATGTCGTTAATTAATATTTATGTGTCAGTCACGTGTTAATTTAAATCAAAAGACTAACATTGCTATCAATGAGGATAATTTATTATAAATTTGTAATTTTAAGGGACAATTTATTAAAATTAAAAGTTTAAGGAGAAAGTACTAATGTACGACAAGTTCACCGGCAAGAGTGCTAAAGACACTAAAATTTAATTAGACTAAATATGAATGGATCAACTTCATTACTGATCAAACACGACCTCTGAGAATTCCCGGAGAGTGATTTGGATCCACTAAAAGACATCATCCTTGTCACGGGACAGAACATTGGGCCTGGGCCCTAGAGTGGATAGTGTATAGGATAGGTGTCAAACACATCCTTATTTTTTTGTTATGTTTATAGTAATTAATGTTTGAATTTAAATACCAAACTGGTTTAAATGAAATTAAAGTTTGAAAAAGATGTTAAAATTGTCTTTTCATATCTTATTTGCACCAAAATGGATAGGAGAGGGTTATTTTTAACACAATTTTCAAAGACAAGGGATATGTATAGCATTCCTGAAATCGCAAATATTTCAAATAAGATATTGGGGAGATTTTTGTTATTATGCTTGTGATTAACTAGAATAAAAATAGAGTAAATTAAGATCGGCTGGTTGTTGGCTTATAGAGGTCAATCTACCCCTTTTTTTTTTTTTTTTTTTATTGAAGTCTCGATGAATTCTAACTTCTAATTCGAGCACCCTCTAAGTTATTTAAAAAAAAATCAAAACAAAAAAAAAATCCAACAAAGTGTATAAATTTCTTAACAACTTTGCTTAATAAATCTTTCAAGGACCATAGGACCATATATAAACAGAAGACAGGAAATTTTAAAAAAAAGGTGGTTTTTTTTTTTTATTTCAGTAATATTTTAATTGGTATTCATAACACAATTTTATTTTTTTTGCAAATTAATGTCAAAAAATAAGTCACGGATGAATATAATGTCAACCCAAAATTGATTCATCAAAAAGAGGCCATATTTGTGCCAACTTGTATGATACTAAATCGAACCAAATTAACTTGTTCAATTACTCCAATATTTTTTAAACAATTTTTTTCCTATTTTAAGTGGACGTGTTATAATAATTTTAAGACTTTATTAGGTGTTGTAGTATAGAACTGAGTTGATTTCGAGGACATAAGTGTTTAATGTTATTTTATGTAGTGCATAAATTGTAGATTAAAAGTTTTTAAAAATAAAAACATCACGGATCATTTTCGAGTTGCATGCTAGTTTTGTGTCGAGTATGTTGAGGGTAGGTTGAACGTGGGTAGCATGCCATAAAGGTAATGGAGTTATGCGGGTCGTGTCAGTGTCAACGTGTGTTATGATAGGGCGTTTTATACTCTATTTGGTATGAGGAATAAAGAGTAGGAATGAAGAGATAAATAGTAGGAAGAATAAAGAGGATTGTTGTAATCTTTGATATTGTTTAGTAGGATGGAGGAAGAGTTAAGAGAATAGATGATATCTATTTATAAAATTACTATATAATATATTTATAGTAATTATAATTATTTATTTAAAGGAAAAATAATCTTTTAAAAACTTAAAGTAATGGATTGGTTAAATCCTTTCATCAATGGAAGGATTTAATTTGGTGGCTCATGGGAGAGACTACATCCCTCAACCTCTCCTCTCTTGCCTCTTCTCCTTCCAACCAAATAAAGGATTTGACATCTCTTTCTATCTCTCTCTCTCTCTCTGTCCCTCTTCCTCCTCCTTCTCTCCCTCCTATCAAACATAAAGTTAGTGTTGGTATTGTTTAACCCATTTGTATTTTGCATCGTGTTCAGGGAAGTGTAATTTCTATAAATATTGACCCTAAACTTAGACATTAACAAAACCGCTAATACGAATTGCTACCTTGATATTTATAACTATCATTTATTAATTAAGGAAAGTAAGCAGAAAGAATTTATTATCCATCCAGATTGTAAAGTCAAATATAATGATGGTGACAAACTAAAAGGGAAAATTTAGAAGAGAGAAATATTACCTATCGCATGCTTTCCAAACGAAGACTTCTTCTCAAAAAGCTCCCAACTCTCATTGTCATCAAGACACCGAGGTTCGTGGATCAGGCAATTGTTGTCTACATGCGAAGCGACATTTTTAAGACGAGTAGTGAGTAATATTTTGCTATTCGTACCACCTTTCGGGAATGCAGCCATGAGACGGTCCCACGCAGAAGTAGTCCAAATATCGTCGAGGAGCACCAAACACTTTTTGTTTTTTTTAATGTTGTAGACCTCCTTGGCCATCTCATCATCCCTCATTTTTGTGATTTCTTCTCTTTTTTCCTTAGTTGGGGAAGTGAGATTAATTAGAATCCCCTCCCATACATCACGAATTTCACATTGTTGAGATATAGATGCCCAAGCAAAGCAATCAAAGCGACCCCTAACTCGAGGATGATGATAAACCTTTCTTGCAAGAGTGGTTTTCCCCAAACCACCCATCCCACAAATAGCAACTACACGGTGGGCATTATCGGTTTTCGTCAGCTCCTCTACCAGCATCTCGATATCTGTGTCAAGTCCAACGACATCTTGATCGACAACATGAGAATAAGCTCGTCTCATCCCTCTTTGCTGCTGGTGCTTTGAAGAGCTTGCTGCCTCTGCCTTTATTGGTAATTCCCTTATTCCATATGTTTGCAAAGTGGAGGTCAGAGTCGAAAGGCTAGTAGAAATCCCCTTGATCTTTGATCCAACTCTATGGATCTCAAATCCTTCAATGCAAATGCAAGCGAACCTTTTCAGCATATTCTTGACACCTCCCTTCCTTTGAGAATCAACTTTTAAGACAAAAGTTTCAATGACGTCCTCCAAAGCACAAGCAGAATCTCTTATTTGTGCAACCCAGTAGCTTACTCTCTTATCTCCATCTCTCACACATGCATTTGCAGCTTGCAAGAAACTACGCATCCCTTCTAGGTTGCTTTTTGACTCCTCGATTTCGTCTTTGACTCCATGCAAGAATTTCACTTCTGTAATGAGCATGTCTCCAAGTCTTTCAATCGCAAAGGAAACGGCAGCGTCAGCCATCTGGATCTCCACAAGGAACGGCAGCGTCGGCGTCAAACCTTTGAGCTAGATCTCTGTTTGAAGGATGCCAACATGAAATAGGGATTATTATAGGTTATTTGGAATGTATACCTTCGGCTTTGAATTGTCTCAAATGCATAAGAATATCATATTATATTTAACCGAAAAATCCTTATGTTTTGTTGATGAATGTGACATCAAAATGCCAGAATTACCCTTAAAACCAAAAAAAAAAAAATCAAATTTCTTAAAAACGAAAATGTAAAATATGAAGGAAGAGAGAGTTGGTTTGAAAAAAAAAGAAAAGAAAAGGCTTTGAAGGTTAGAGAAACCCGTTGGAGAATTTTGTGTGTAAGATAAGAAATAGAAGCCTAAATTTCAAGAAATTAACAAGGAAGAGTTTAAGGTATATCGAAATACTTTCCTTAAAGGTTTTATTTGCCCTCGTTGAAACAAAGTTTGGTAACGAGTTTTATGAAAAATTACCTCTGGGATACAACAAACCCATGAACATAACATCTAACAATAATATGGTGTTCCCGACATTAAATAAACCTATAGATTTTTCAAAGATTTGATAAGTAATAAGGATGTCATTGTATGAACCGACATAATCGTTCCAACACATACAACCATTCACATATAGAGGTATCTTTTTATGTAATATCACAACTATTATCACAACTATTACAACGGATACGTCTGTTGTTAATAGACATTCTGATTTGAATGAAAATATACAACCAAAAAATGAACCGGTTTGAAACAACTCAAGTCACACAATCATTGGATCAACAATTTTTTTGTGCCTAGTAGGTGCCGAGGCGCCTAGACTATTGAAAAAAAATATTATAGCAAATAATATGAATAAAACATTGTATATATTACTAACAGGATTTACAAACAATTATAGCATGCATAAAACAAACCAATTACAATTGTAAAGATAAAAATAATGAAAAGGTATAACAAAACCTTCAACTTCAATTTCAACTGAAACAAAGCGGTAATTGAATAGATGAATGGTCGAGGCACGTGACGCACACGCTTTTCTTAAAACAGATTCGTCTCCTCCGGTTGTGCACGAGGTTACAACGAACGTCTGTATCCCAGGATACAACGACTAACAACGGAATCTTAAGCACTATCAGATACCGTTCTCGGCGAACTTGAAACAGTATTTTCTTCTATCACCAAAAATGACTACTACAAAACTAGGTAGAATAAGAAAACAAAGGAAAATCTCTATGACTTTTTTAGAGCAAATCTATGTAACTATATTTCTCTCTTCAAAACATGTGGAGGAGAGTTCTTTATATAAGCTTAAGAAAATGAACGTTACAATCCAGGATTTATGTG
>CAMOHE010055098.1:0-43521 GCA_946598075.1 Artocarpus hirsutus
CCACCCCCTTAATCGTGTAATCAATTATAAATGTTAATATGTCAAGATTTGATTATGTAGAATTATGTCAATATATGAAATTGTGCATATGTGAAGCTGACAAGTAATTGTACAATTTGTGGTGAATATGTCAATATATCGAACATGTGAAATTATGTGAATATGTATAGTTTGTGAAATTATATATGTAATTGTGAATATGTGTAAACTTCTAAATATGTGCAATTATGTGAAATTATATGAATATGTGAAAAGTGTCGTTGAAATTGTGCAATTGTAAATATGTTAAGATTTGATTATGTGAAATTATGTCAATATATAAGCTTGTGAATTAGTAAAGATGGAAAGTAATTGTGCAATTTGTGGTGAATATGTCAATATGTCTATTAGAGGAAAATTATGTGAAATTGTGCAAGTCATGATATTAGTATGTGAATATGTGTAGTTTGTGATTAATATTAGTATGTATATGTTAGTTTTTGAATACGTTGCATAGGTACAATGTCTTGCAGAATTCGATAGTGACAAGTACGAGAAGGAGTAAGAAGGCTGCACTTCATCTGCAATGCAATATAGCAAGGGAAACAATCGCAGTAAGCCACAAAGGCGAACCGAATTTGATCCAAAAGTAGACTTTGACCGAAGGGCAACATTAATGAAAAAAATTCATCGGATGAGAAAGAAAGGTTAAGAATTGAAGTGACTTTTGATTCGAAAGGCCAACCAGTTGGATCGGAGTCCTTAGTCGAGAGCATGTTCCAATATGGACAAAAGACTGGAGGTCTAAGGATTTAGATAAAGTAAAAGATGTGATTTGGAGAGAGATATACAAAGCTTTCACAGTTGAGGATTGGTATAGGAAAAGGACTTTAAAGGTTTGCGGCGAATTAGCAAAGGGGTTCAGATCCAACCTCTACGTTACCTTCATACAGCCATACATTTCCATTCCGGAGGAGGATGTAAATATATATAAACGGCCTCTTACGGTAGCACACTACTACCCCTCCATAAACGATGAAGATTGGGAAGCTTTTGCAAGGTATCGACGTTCCAGTGATTTCCAACTACTATCATCAAATGTAAGAAAAATAAGAGCAGAAAATGAGTACTGCTCTATGGTTGGCCGAGTGGGATATAGAGAGCTCGAGCAATCCATGGTACGTTACTAATTAACTCAAACTACATATATCAATTATTGTTACATTACTATGTTACTAACATAGCGCAACACAGTTTGCAAAGACAGGCGTGCAACCAACACGGGAGGAGTTGTGGGTAAAATCACGTCAAGGTCCCGATGGCCAGTTTAAAAATCCAAAAGTAGTAGAGATTTTCAACTTGATTGTAAGTCTACTGAACACGAACAATTAATTTGTATTTTACTATGGGTGGATGAAGGATTGCTTGAATAACATGGTTGTGTTGTTCTTGTACAAGATGAATACACAACGCAACAAAGTCAAGGGAACTTCCAATCGGTTGGTAATGATGACATTTGTCGAGGGCACTAGGGAAACCGGAACATTCAGGACGTGTTCGCCGTCAATCAAAGTATGTGAAGCAGTCTCAATACTTTGACCTCCAACCAGGATTGTCAAAATTGAATTCTCAAATGTCGAAGATGTAGATGGAGATTGTAGAACTCTGAAGTCTTGTGACTGAGCTCATTTCCCAAGGACGTGCTAAGTCGACGGATGATAGCATTTCACAACGCAACGACTTCAAAGCTAGTTATAACCCTCCCAATACTGTAGCAGAAGCTCCAGGAGCGCCAAAAGCTCCAGAAGTCCAATTGTCACCTCCTCGTCAAGGGCTTGAACAATGCAGGCTCTTCGTTAAGGATAGAGTTAAGGGTGGGTATACACTTGTTGCACTTGGGAAGGTGTGGATGGAAAGCCTTCCAACTGATACAGTTCATGGACGACTATTAGAAGAAGAGAACGTGCGTGTTAGCATCACTACCATCAGAGTTAGAATAGTTGAATTGCCTGTTCCAACACTTGAAGCAACAATTGTGGGTGAAGCAGCAGGAAGCTTTGTCGCATGGCTGAAGAGATTAGTTGAAGTCATCACATTGACAAAGACGAGTCGAGCACCTAGTCATGTTCCCCAAGATCTAAGCGGAAAGAAACTGGCAAAAAAAGAAAAACTCTCTAAAAGCAAGAGAATCACAACCTAAGGTTCAACAACGCCAAGGACAAACCATTGCTAATGAGCACCTACGTGCATTTAACTTCGCTTCAGTACCTTAAGAATTATGCAGTTAGCTCTATACGCACATTCTTTCATGCATGATGGGTCGACCATTCAGTGCCTGATACCGGTAAATGTCACTGGCAATGATTTGTCTATCTATGTGGGGTATGAAGACGTTTACGACTTCATCAGCTTCGAAGAAATCAGGGCAAACTGTATCCTCGTATACCTCAGGTGATAACTCCAGCCTTATTTCAGTATTTTAAATATATATGTAGAGTTGTAAAGTGTTTTAAAATAATGCACTGCAATATTTTTTGTTGTAGTTTTTTGGCAGAATATTGTGAACATCAAGGCATGACGTAAAATTTTGGCTTCATATCTCCAGCCATTGTTTCAAGTGCTGCAAGAGACCTACAAAGTGATCATAGAGAACGTGCCACATCACTCCTTCACCTATTAGCTGAAGCACCGAGGGGGAAATTATTCTTCCTGCTATACAATGTTGGAGAACATTGGATGTTGGGACTTATTTCGCCATGGGAGGACCAAATATATTGGTTTGACCCCCTCGGACACCCACTACGTGAGGATATCGTATCAATCACAAGATTGTAAGTATTAATATTGTCTTATAAAATTAATTGTTTTTAGTTTCACATAATTGTATCGTCTATTAATTTATTTATTATTTAAACATGATACATTATTAGAGCGCTTAATGATTGGAAGCTTCAAGCGGGAACCGGTGTCACAAACTGACCGAACGGAATGTTATATTCTAAACGTAAGTGTCCAAGACAACAAGGAAACATAGAATGTGGTTTTTTTATTCTACGTTTCATGCGGGATATAATTACAAGTGGTATACAAGCATTAGGAAAAAAAGATTTTTATATACACATAGATATACATGAAGTTAGATTAGAGTGAGTACAATTTGTAAGTAGGTTTGTGCTTTTTAGATAGGTACACGCTATAGTAGATTAACAAAGTGCTTAAAATAACTCAAATGTAAAATGATCTTGTAAATACAATGCAATTTTTAATATACAACAATTATTGTATGTAATTAGGGCCTTGATAAAATGGATAACACACGGGACTGGCCATCCCGTGGGAAATTAAAATTACAGGAGAATTTTTTTTTTTGAAAATACCAAATTTCTACAACGGTTTTTGGTGAAAACCATCGTGGAATCTCCTCCTTCCACTACGGTTTTTTGTGAAAACTATCATGGAAGGTGGAGCTTCCATGACGATTTTTGATTAAAACCATTGTGGAAGCTCCACCTTCCACGACGGTTTTTACAAAAAACCGTCGTGAAAAATTAGCACTCCCACCGATCTCGCACGCCAATTATTCTATTATACGATGGTAAAAAACCATCGTGAAAACTCTGTCTTGTTCCACGACAGAAGTTTCTACAACGATTTTTTAACCGTCATGAAATTTTTCCATGACGGTTTATAACCGTCATAAAATCCACATTTTGTACTAGTGAATCCACCAATTTTCCATAGAGATTAGCTAACTAAACAACCCTAATTTTACAAGGTTTGTAAATGTATCATGCTTATTGTAGTAAAGGTTTGAAATATAATTTCACTCACTAGAACCTCCAATAGAAGAGTTTGAATACAATTTGATATGACTAAGGAGATGTAGAAGCACACAATGATAATTTTGGACAAGTTTTAACTCAAGAGAATTTTTTTCTTTGCTTAAAGATGATCAAAAGATATTTTAGAGTGAATGACACTTAGAATATGATTCAAGATAAGTTTAAGGTGTCAAAAAGTGTCTCCAATATCAAAAGCTAGGTTCCAATATCGAAAGCGAGGTTTTTATACCAAAAACCTAGCTTACTAGCTGTTAGAGACTTGTTTTTAACAACTTAAAAACTAGCTGTGTAAGGAATTAGTTGATCGCCATATATGTGGTATGGTCAACCAGTCTATAACAAACAATAGCCCTTTTAAAGACTCCAGTCGACCCCTACATATTATGGCCAATTGACCACGATGCACAGAAAAGCACCCCAACTCAAGTTTTTTTTTAGGCAAAAATAAAATGAATTTTGATAACAATTTAATTTTAATGCCAAAAATTGAACTTTAAGGTTTAAAATTAATAGAAAAACATTTTGAAAAATATTAAACGATTCCAAAATATTTTTCAACTTTTAGTCCATAAAAAGCTTAAAATTTTCTAATTTAGAAGTACTTTCGGCACTAACAGTTGTTATCAAAAGTTGAGCCAAAAATCTTGATAAAAAATTCTATGCATGCTCTAACATCAAACAAGCATAATAATATATTTCAATATATTTTTTGAATTCTCGTTGATGTTTTTCCTTCAAGCTCTATATGATCGTTTTAAGAATCAATCTTCGCATGATAAGCACCAAACATTTTCTTGATATCCACTTTAAGCAATCTTGAGTTTCAAAAAATCTTAACGATGACAAAGGTTTATACTCAAGATAAAATAATTAGTGACACATAATTAATTGTTTGTTATCACCAAAACACTAAAAAATATACTAATTGAAACCAAAAAAACACCCGAATTTCTAATCTTTTTCTTTATTAGTTTGAATTTCAATAAAAGTTTTGTTTTTGGAACTCTTTACTCTCTTTTGCTCTCTTTCACTTGTTGGTGCAAGTGGCAGAGCTAATGGGATTTGGTGCTAGGGATTGCCTAATGGACTTCAATGATCAAAGCCATAATGCCAAAGCACCAACGAGGGGAGTTCACTTAAATTTTTCAATTTTCATGCTTCTTATATATTGAGGATGTTGTGCAGTATTGACTTTAGGAAGACAATTAAACTTTTGTTGTTTACTTTTTATTTTTGAAAACAAAACAAAATAAATTAAAGTTTTGAATAATTAGAGGTTTTTGTATTTTCTTTGGTGATTTCTCTCAGATCAATGATGGGAACCTTGGTTAGAAATTATGCCTTGCTTGTGGAAAAGTATGAATATTGTCTAGAATATGTTTAGCTCTTGAGTTTGTTTTATTTTGATTGTGATTGTTTTGTATTGAGCACCATGTCTTGATCTTTAAGTTATGTACATTTTTGAAGATGATTTATGTAATTAGTGATTTTTGTTGATCTCGCAAGTCCTAGAATTTGCTTGATTTGCACTCATAATGAAATCCTAGACCTCATTTCATTAAGGAAATGACTTAGGCCTTTGTTCGACTATTTGAGCCTTTTTAAGCTTACCTTGACATATTTGCATCTATAGTATACCCCTTTGAGCCTAATTTTTTCTTTCTTGTGTTTGCCATGTTTTTAGGTAGCCACTAAATAATTTCCAATCCCTTTATGCTATTCTAAGCATGTAATGTTTCTAAGAATTTTTGTTAAGCTATGCTTAGTTATAGGAAGAAGGGTGGAGCTTAGGAAGTTTGCTTTTTATGTTATGTCTTTATGTTAAAAAAAACAAAAGAAAAAAATTGAAAAAAAAAGTACTACATCCTTGGCTCATAAGAAAAGAAAGAAATAAGTTTAGGATGTAGCAGCAAAAATTAAAAAAAAAAATAAAAGAAAGAAATGAAGAAAAAATAAAGTGGTTGACAAAAGGAAATTAGGACTAAGTTTGACGGTGTTACTTGAAGAATAGAATTAAGCTCTACAAAGGTCCTAGAATGATTAATATATCTAGGGTGTTTTGGGCCACTAATTTTTCCTCATCCTACCCTTTACATAGGCCAAACATCATAGGCATAGTGAATTTCCAAGGATCCTTGGTATGGTATTGGTCTAAATTAGTAGAGAGAGACATGAAAAGCATACCTATATATAGGACTCATTTATATCTTTGAGATAGTTGCTAATTTCATATTTGCATAAGCTTATCCAAATTACATGCAACAATAAGAGAAAAAGCCAGTCATGCACACACATGCAGAGAATCTATGTTTACGTTATTTCTTGAAGTCATTCTTAAGTTGATCTCAAAGCTAGGTCAATATTTACATTATTTTTCGAAGTTACACTCCCTAGTCAATCTTTGAAGAATTCAGTTAAGGCCACTTATTTAGCATAATTTGCCTCTAGTTCATTTTTATATTTGTTTCTTTCCTTGTTTTTGCTTAAGGACAAGCATAATATAAAGTTTGGGGGCGTGATAACTCTATAAAAGTAGAGTATTTTATACCAAATTGAATATAATTTTGTTATATTATAGGCAATTTTATTTCATTTTGTTTTACTTTTATTAAATTTTATTTGATTTTGTTTAATTTCAGTTAATTTGGTTTTATTTGTTTTTAGTTTGACTTAATTTTGTAGAATTTAATTTCATTTTAATTTCCCTCTAATTAGTTATTTTATCCTTATTTGTATAGGTAACTTTTAGTAAAAATGAACTTGTATGAAATTTTAGAGCTTACATGGCTTGAAAAAAGGATGAAAATTTAAATTAAACCTAACTAAAACAAGTCCCACACATGAAGAGTCGTAACCAACACATCTTGCCACATCAGACTATTGGACATGTATGTCCTAAGGAGTAAAAATGTAATATATTTTTGGAGACATTTTTATCATTAAAGAACTTTTTATTATTTATATATCAAATCTTGTCCTCTTTACGTTCATATTTGTTGAATGTATGTTAAGCAAACAAAAGCCTGAGACTGTCGATCTCAACCTTTAAGAATTGGGCATAAGATGGAGATTATGCAGAAGGCACCATTCTTAAGGTGACGGTCTAAATCATAAGATCCGCCATCAAGGGAATAAAGTCGGGTGTTTTATTCATGCAAAGATTGTTATATTGTCTATATCCCTAACAGGAGATGGTTTCTCTTAACCATCGGAAGTAGACTCTGTGAATAGAAACATTGGCACTTTGTTATAAATGACGATATGTTGGATCGGGACATAAAGTGAATTGATTGGGATTAATAATTTTGTCTCAGCAAATCGATTCACTTTAGACAATCATATGTATTGTATCTTAATCTTGAGATGAATAGTGGGCCTGTTGTCTTGACTTATGTCTTTTGATGTACCAAAGGGTGACATCCACATTTTAATAGTGGTACGCATGTCGGTACATTGGAGGCATGACTTTTGATAACATAGACCTGTTATTCATAGATATGGAATCCATAGCTCCTCTTTAGGAGTAGTTGATATCCTCTTATATGCGTTATCCTGTAATAGGAAAACTAGAGCGCTCAATCGTTTGTATACATAGGTGTAATCAAATGGTATATCGTCTTTAGATAGCGAGTTTCTAATGGCGAGATAATGGAATATAAGATAAAAATAATTGGGACGGTAGGACTAAATTTATCTTTAAGCCAATTATGAATAATCCTATAGGGAGACAATACATTATTATATGTCATGGAGACCTAGCTACACGGGCTTTGTAATTCTATATAGTTCGAGAGTGCAGCTTTGAGCGTTTAGTGAAATAGTATTGGAGTTGATAATTATGAAATGTATACTTGGGATATTGGGTTTCACAATTATCAGGAGCTTCAACTATATAGGTCCATCAGGTCCCCTTTACTAGCTCATAAAAATCCTATAACAATACGGTGTGCTTTTCTAATAATTGGTGACTTGTGACAAATTATTAGATTGGCTGAAAATTCGATAGATCAAATAATTTATGTCTGTTTATCGGTTGAATTAATTTCATAAAAATAAATTCAAGATAAACTTGTTAAATTATCGGGATCAAATAATTTATGTCTGTTTATTGGTTGGATTAGTTTTGAATAAATTAATTCAAGATAATCTTGTTGAATTATCAGGAACATTTATTTTCCTAGAGATTATCTAGATATGACTGCTTTAATTAGATAACTTGTCTATTGGATTATTTGAATTAAAACTGAGGCTCTATCCCAAGAATCTCGCGTGAAAAATAAAGATTCACAGAGATCATTTATCGAAAGTTTGGTAGGCCAATCTTTAAGTTTGGCTTGTCGATGAAGCAAGTTCGGCAGGTCGATTTACCAGTTTGGCCTACCGATGAGAGACAAAAAGATCACGTGTTTTCATGTAGATTTTATTATATATTGATTTAGATTTGATTCTGATTCTAATTTTCAAGGCCATATCTAATAAGGAATGACTCTTAGGCCCAACCTCTATATAAAGGGAAATGAGACTCATTTTTATTTAGATCAGTTGAGAAATTAAGAGTGGGACTGTACTAGTAAGACTCTATAACTCTCTGAGAGCTATTGTTTACACATCACGACCTATAGCTTTGGGTTTTCTCAGTTAGTTAGAAGGAGAGTTATCGAGGAAAAGCAGAACGACATGCGCCCAAGCACACTCTGATCGTGGATAAAGAATAGCAAAGAAGACTAGTTGGTTAAGGCTCTTTTGGAATGTTATACTCTTCACGGATTGCGAAAGCTTTTATGCATTTATGAGGTTAGTAAGATCTAGTTAATGTATGCATATAGTGTGTCAAACTTGTATTTTGAAAAATAAGCTGGTATAAAAAATTTTTAAAATTTCATTGCATACTATTTTTCCAACATAGACATCCAATCATGTCCTTAACAACCTAGATTTGCACGTGAACATTGCCCCAACAGAGGGGTATGATGAGCATAACTACAACAACACTTTGTCAGCGAGCATGCTCGTCGTATCTCCTACATCAGCCCACTACCTCAGCCCATGTAAGCTCCAATGCAGCGCGACCCATTTTTCACTTATGCTTTCTTGCACCTCAACAAGTCTCACTCTGTTACGTTGCCATCCACGACCCTACTCCAGCAATCCACGAATGTCGTTTCACCATGTGGCTACAACACACTAAACCCTAAATCAAGGGGCTCTCTCTTCCCTTTCTCTAGCCTGGGTGGGGTTTGATTCGAGGTAAAAGGAGCAGCCTCCAATTTTTAAACTATAGTAGCTACAAAACCATTTTTGGGAGACAAGAGAACTAATCCCAAAAACCAAAAATGGGGAAAAAGGAAAAAATAATAAATATTTTTATTTTAACGTGTTAGAATTTTATTTTTAAGGTTTATTTTTTATTTTTAGTTTTATATATTTTATTTTTCTTTTGAAAAAACTATTGGAGAGCATGAGGAGGAGGAAGAAGATTGAAGAAAATGATCTTGGAACTTGTCACACCTTCACTTTGATGATTTTTTTTCCATTTTTATTTTCTAAATCTTTGTATATTTTAAAAATACTTTAATATTGGTGTTATTTATTTTTATTTTAATTTTTGTTCATGGCTTGATTGTGAGTGTTCTAGGGATTTCAATGTAGCTTAGTTTACATTGATTTAATTTTTTTATTTATTCAAATTAATTGTATATATCAAAATTGTGTTGGACAATTATTCTACGTGGTGTCAATTCTTCTAGTTGATTGATCACCAATTAGTCGATTAATAAGCTATGAATTGCTACTAGGATGGGGATTTACGCGCTAGGCCAATCATAGAGTAACGTAATCTTAGTGGGATAGGGTTAAGAATATACCTAGCATGATTATGTAGCCATCAGTGAAATTCTAAAGCCTAATGAATTTTAATTAATGAGTAGACATAGGAATATAGTTTATTAATTGATATAGGATATTTCTAAATAACTACCGGTAGATGCTTTTATAGAGTTAAGAAGATCTTGTGTTTTATTCAATTAGACAACATAATTAATGTGATTCATTAGTGACATGATTAGGTAAAATTGAACCCTAGAAAGTTTTATGTCATTTTATTTAACTTCATTAGTTTCATTGAGTTTATATAAATTTTGTTAAATTAATTTTAGTTTTAGTTTTATTTTTAATCGATCATTGAAATAATCTTAGAGTTAATACAATTTTAAAAATTAACAAAAATTAAACTCAATCCTTATGGAATGATACTCTTACTTATCATTATATTACTTGTTTATACGATATTGTGCACTTGAAATTCTGGAACAAACAAAACATGCTACTGTTGAAGCATGTACTATATGCGTGAAGAGGTTAGATCAAGAGGCAATCGAACAACTTTCATCACAAGTTGGCTTACACTGCATTTTCTGCACGTGAGTTATTATCTCCCAAGAGAGATTAACTAACTTGAGAAACCAAATGTCAGTTTGATGACATGGTGATGAGTGTTTCAAACAAGACCAAGGATGAAAATATGTCTATAATATTCTCGATATTTCCACGACAATTTCATATTTTGAAGTCTCGACATAGATACAGGGAGAAGGGGTTTTACTTTTGGGACGTCCATGACATATCCACAATATCTAATCAAATATCCATAATATCAGTGAATATCTGCGAAAGTCTAGAATATTTCCAGAAATTTCCACAAACTATCCAAAAAGATTGAGAAAATTTTCATTTTTCCATATAAATCATTTTTGTGGATTTTTTAATTATTTTCAATAAAATGTGACGAATATTTTGAACCTTAAAACAATAAAAATATATTTATTAAGACTTATTTAGTCTTTAAATAATTTTTACTTTTAAAATGAATAGTTTGTGATTCTTATGCAAAGCCCTATATCATATTACATATAGATGTGTGTACTATATTTTTACTCTTTTTGTCAACTAGTTCCAATATTTTTCTTCATGGAGCATATGAAAACGTGTTTTAACTCAAATGATTCAAACTAATGAGGATTTTGCTACCCTGATTTTTTTACTTCATGAGCTTAGGAACTAACCAAAGTTCTTATAGATTTAATGTTCCTTATTGTTCTAAATTTAGGATGAGTTCAAAAGTATAAAACCAAGATGGTTTCTTTGATATACTTGTGTATTCTCCACTACATATTAGTGTTGAGATGTGAAACTTGGATGAGTTCAGAAGTATAAAACCAAGATGGTTTCTTTGATATACTAGTGTATCCTCTACTACAAATGAGTGTTGAGATGTCATTACAACTCCATAAAAACTACTCATAAAGTTGGATAAATTAACAATATTAAATTTATGGGTTAACAGTGAGAAGAGATCAAGAAACATGCACGTGACACATTAACAATTACTTCCAGAACTATTCAAAGGTAACATCCTGGTAGATGTATTGTTTAGATCAAACTGAAATCTACAAAATACTTTCCAACCAGCTAGAAACTATTTTGGTAGTAAAGACACTTGAAGTTTGTGTGAACTTTATTATGTTTAGCGGTGGTGTTTTATACACTCTATTATGTTATTGTACCTTGTTTATAATGAGTATATAAAATAATATTAAAATCATAATCAATATATAATGATGATTTCCTTTCATAGTAGGCAATGTAATTCTCATATTAGACCAAAATTATATTATTTATGTTACTAACTTGGTTCAAATTAAGTAATTTAATTATTTAAGTATTGTACAAAATTGTAAGAAAAAATCACAAGTTTTTTTCAAGATATCCATTTTTTCTCAAATATCTGTCGGCATCAACAATAGTCATGACATTATCTGTAAATTAAGACCTCGACAACCTCAACAACATCGTATTTTCATCCTTGATTAAAACTATAATCCAAGTCAACTAAGTCATGTTATTAGAGGAGTGTTATAAACCTTACTTTTTAGTTGGGTGTTGCTTTAATTAAGAAACAAATCTAACTTTAAGAACAAGTGATAACTGAGTCTAGAAAAACGCTGAGCAGAATATCCAAGTATATCCTAGTATGTATAAATTTCATCGACAACGTAAAACCATGTTTTAGAAACACATAAACATGCATCTATATGAAATTTATTGTGATATGTATATGATGATCTTTATATAATTTTATTGTCCTGGTTTCATGTAAAGTGATTGTGTGCTTTTGAGACATTACTAGCATGCTCACCCTAATAAACATTAAGCTAATGCAAGTGCAATTGAATTAAGTATCATACCACCCTTCAACCTACGGGAGATTATGATATGTTATGGCCTTAGGTGTTGTTAGTTCGCTCCCCTAACTTCCTATTACACCCAATTTGCACATAGGAGTAATATGGATAATTTGATAACACATATCATGCATTATTATCTCATATGTTTTATGAGATTTAAAGTTTGGTCTTGTTGAGGGACAGTTCATCATGCTAGTTCGTGCTGTAGCTAAAACAAGTAAGAAACCTACACCTTAACCTTGGCAAATGAGATTTCAAAAATTCGCATTAAATCAAGTGAACTCTTTTGAAACCACTATTGTTCTTTGACTTTAGTATCGTATTTGTGACGACTTGATGAGACTTAGAAAATACATATTTGTTAAAGTTAAAATCAATCATTTTACATTCATATTTCATATTAAACTCCTTAATTAAAACATTTGTGTGATAAATAATATTTTAATGTCTTAATATAAAAATATGTTTAATTATGAGTTTTTAATCTGTTTTTATGTTTAATAATATTTTCGGTAATTTTTAGAATTGTTTTCGTATGTAAAATATTAGTTTATTTTGAAACTAATTAAAACTGTAAAAGTAATATAAGTTAATATTATTTGAGTATTAATGTATTTTATAGTGTGTTTTAAGTTTATAAATATGTTTTATTATATTTTTAGTAATTTGTAAAAATATATTTTCGAGTCTTAAAAATTTTATCTATGTCAAACCGAAAAGGCCCATAATCTTAGAACTTTGTAATTATTTTTAGTATGTTTTATGTGTTTTAGTGTAAAATATTTTGAAGTTATTGTAAATATTATGTTTATATAATAATTATTTTTGTTTTAATTTTCCATCTTTAGATTTGAAATCTAGAAGAAAAATGGACAAGATGACACCAAAACGGGTAAAATCAGACAACAAATGCAAAAGAAAAAATTAAAAATTAAATTTTTAAAAGAGCAAGACATGTGGCGCCATTCAGACTGCACGATCAACCGCTAAATGATCTAGTGCCATCCAATCAGTTAATGCATGTTAGCGTATAAGTCAGGCATTAGAGCATGTGTTAGGAGAAGGCTCCACTGCCTATGAGTCTTGTTCAATCTGATACGGCTATTCCCACATGCACCCATTTTTCTAGTTGTCAGATTTGCTTGACATGATCGATCCCACAGTCACAACTCTAGCTCCACTTTTCCCATCTGGTCCCACTTTCCTACGTGTTCCTCGGCTGTTAGATCAACTCTATCAATGCTCCAAAACTCGTCACTCCCATACATCCCGCCATCGCATCGCATCACGTTGGAATTTCTTTGAATTCTCATAATCTAAAGGGCTATTTTAGTGTGGGAAAAAAGAAAAAAAATAATAAAAAAGGTTAATTTAAAAAATTGAAACCAAAAATTTCAAAGAAATGAACAGTAAAGCATAGTTAAAAAAATGTAATAATGGCAAAGTTTTGCCTATAAATACTGAGGCCTTTGGCCTCGGTTGTGAATCCCTCGTAGTGTAAAAAAACATTACTATTTAAATTTATGTTATAAAAATTATGCTCAATAATATTTTGAGCATTTTTATTTCAAATATATCTTTTTAATTGAGGAGAAACAAGGAAATTTTGATATAATTACCTTAAATATTTATATTTTTTTAGTTTTCTAAATTGTTATAATGACAAATTATTTTCTTAAAAAACTTAAGATTTTAGTATTCTCTTTGCTAGAATTCTTGTAAAATTAGGTTTTGATCTATCGTCGACATAGGCTAGCATGAATAATATACTTGGAAGAACCTTGATTAGTCGTAAATAAGGAAGGAGATGGTAAGTGCTTAGCTTACTATTTTGTTTGTTATTTTTGTAAAATAATGCTGAAATCATACTTGTTTATTACGTTGAATTTTGCTACATTATAGACATAAGCTAGCATAGTAATTTGTTATGCTTGATTTATTGTTGACAAAGGATGACATAGTACATTCTTAAACCATTTAATAAATAATTTAGAAAAACTAAAATATAGTTAAGTTAATTTCTTGAATTGAACCATTGATCCTCATCATTGCTATCATTATTGTTGTTAATTTGTTAAATTAAACACATTTATTATGAAAATCTCATTGCAAATTAGATGCATTTTTATCATAAAATGCTGAAAATGAAAAATATTTTAAAAATATGTAAATATTATAAATATATGCTTTAATAAATATACTGGACTTAGCAATCATCTATTCCTTGTGGGTTTGACCTCGGATTCAAGGACTTTTACTACTTATAACTACCTTATAGTTGAGGTTATATCAAATTGTACTTTTTAAGCCCGAACAAGTTTTTGGCACCATTGCTAGGGAATAGGTCGTCATTAGTGCAATATATTTTGTGTGTTATGTTTCTTTTTCTTTTGTTTTCTATTTTTCTAACTATTTTTTTGTTTTATTTGTTTTTCTGTTAATATTCATTGTTTTGTAGGTATAAGTTACTATTTACATAGGAATTCTACATGCATTCCAAGTTACTATTCACTATTCATAAAAAATTAAAAAAATTAAAAAACTAAAAAATAAAAAAGTATTTCTTTTTAATTATATTTTTCTTATTTATTAGTTTTAGGGTTTAGATTAGGGTCTTTTTATAATGTTTAATAAACAAAATTATGGTTTTGAGGAAAAGTATGATTTAAGGAAGTTTTGTTTACAGACTATAACTGGTTTGGAAATTTTCCCTACAACTAGTTATTTATGGAGATTCTATCAAAACCAGTCATTACGATAATGTTATTCTGACTAGGAGGTTGGTTTTTAAGAGGCCTTCAGCCTACCAATCTTTCTACGGAACATTCTTAAAGGATATAATTTTTAAAATCTACAAAATAAATAAGGCAGATGCTTTTCACTCACTACTTTATTCTTCCAGAATAAAGAAAAGCTTAACATCTTGTCTTGAAAGCCTTGTAAATAATATAAATAATTTATATACTTGTTTTGTCTCATGTGTCTAAAACTTATAGATTAATTAGGAAAATTTTAGAACCACTTTTAATCTCTATTGTATCTTCACAATCATTCAAAATGGCTGAAGATGAAAATGTTCATAAAGAAAACATTGTTAATCAACAAATTATCAATCATGTTCGATCAACGTATGATTATTTGTAATCATCTTGAGAATCCATTCCATCATGTTTGGTTTTTCCTCTCAATGCTTATAACTTCAGGTTTAAACCAGAAATGATTAATTTACTTCCAAATTTTCATGGCTTAAAATATGAAAATCATTATTTACACCTTAAAGAGCTTGAATATGTTTATGCTATGTTTATTGACTAAGATGTTTCAAATGAAATTGTTAAGCTTAAGCTTTTTCTGTTTCTTTGAAAGACAAGGTTAAATCTTGGCTTACTTCTTTGAAACCTAGGTCAATTCGTATTGGCAAGAAATACAAATTGTGTTTTTGAAAAAATTCTTTCCAACTTATTAAACCAATGTTTTGAAGATACAAATTCAGAATTTTTCCCAAAATGCAAAGGAAGTTTATTTTCAATATTGGGAATGTTTTAAGGATTTTTAAACTCTTACTCACATCATGGTTTTGAAAAATGACATTAGAGTTTCTTTTATGAAGGTTTAAATCTTGAATCCTGTCAATTCATTGAAACAATGTGTAATGGAGAATTTTTTGATAAAGAACCTGATGAAGCGTTAGATTTTTGTGATAACTTAGCTAAAAACTCTCAATATTAGTAATATGTTAATTCTACATGCTCAATTAGATCTAATATTGCTAATGCTCAAAGAAGTGTTCATCAACTTAGTCAAGAAAATGATTTAAATACTAGGATTACTAGTTTATCAAGAAAAATTGAAGCCATGGTTGTAGGAATGTTCAGGAACCTAAGATTGAAAGTCTATGTAGTGTTTGCTAAACTCTAGGTCATTCAACTTAGGACTGCTTAGATTTTAAAGAAGAGTCTCATGAATGGGTGAACTATACAAACAAAATGGATCAACTTAGGAAGCCTTTTCTATCTCCACAATTTGACACATATAATCCACAATAGAGAAATCATCTCAATTAACCACAATAACGACCACTACATCTAACTCAAAATTTTCAAAATTCTCCATCATTTCTACAATAATATCATAATCCACAACATCCACAAATCCAAAATTTTGAAAACTTCCACAAAATTTTCCACTTTTTGAAAATTCTAATTCATAAGTTAAAACTCTTGAGGATGTTTTTTCAAAAATTCATTCAGAAATAGTAAGTAATTAACATTCACACTTCACAAATCATTTAAGAGATTAAAGAATCCATTTTTAAGCTCACTTCTTTACTTCGCACTCAAAAAAAAAAAGATAAATTTTCTGCTTAACCTATACATTCCTTCTACTAATGAAGTTGCCTCTTCAAGTTCACCACCCCAATAAGAAACTATTCATTTTGTTGCAACTCTTTGAAGTGATAAATCTATTGATACAATTGTTAATTCAACTTTGAAAAGTAATAATAAAGTTAATGGTAAAGAGAAAAGTTCTAAGGAAAAAAATGCTACTTCAAAAAAGAAATTTGTTCCAAAAGTTCCTTTTCCACAAGGTTTGCTTTCAAAAGAGAAGTTTGATAAGAATGCTAAAATTTTTAACCTTTTCAAACAAGTCAAGATTAATATTCCACTTTTAGATGCAATCAAACAAATCCCATCTTATGGTAAATTTTTGAAAAACTTGTGTACAATAAAAAGAAAACATAATGCGACTAAGATGGTATTTTTAGCTTAGAATGTTAGTTTCATCATTCATCATGATTCATTATTGAAGTACAAAGATCCATGCTACTCCACTATTTCTTGTATCATAGAAAACACTCAAATTGATTATGCCTTATTAGATCATAGTACTAGTATTAACCTTTTGTCTTATTCTATTTACTAGCAATTAGGTTTAGGTGAACTTAAGCCAACATCCATCAAACTTCGATTATCTAATCATTTTGTGAAAATTCCAAGAGGAATAGTTGAAGATGTGTTAGTTCAAATTGATAAGCTTTACTTCTTAGTAGATTTTATTTTTTTTTGATACACAACCTATTTCCAGTTCAAATGTTCAAGTCCCTGTTATTTTAGGTTGTCCATTTCTTACAATTTCAAATGCCTTGATTAATTGTAGGAATAGTGTCCTGAAATTGTCTTTTAGAAACATGACTTTTAAATTTAATGTGTTCAATACATTGAAACAATCTAATGATTTTGAAAATTATGAAGTTTAACAAATTGAGAAAGATCAGTCCTTGGTCGATGAAGTATAAAAACTTGCAAATTTGATGTTGAAAAAGATGTGAAATGGTTCTGGAAAAGAGAAATCTATAAAAAGGATTTTGTTTTGGAAGAAAATTGTCTTGATCTAGCAAAATGTAAAGAAAGTACTTAGAAATTTTTTTAAAAGAGTCCATTTATATCTAAACATTATTCACGTCATTTTGAATATCTTTATGGTTAAGATAGTATGGATGTTGGCCCATTTTCAAATATAATCTAGTATTTTCTTTTGTTTTTGCTTTTATTTTTGTGTTTTTTTTTTTCATTTTGTGTGTTATTTTCCTAAAATTTAGCAGAGTTATTTTCAAAAATTCATTAAAGTGGCTTAGATTATGGAAGATATAGTTAAATGATTAGTTCGTATTTTTGCATCGGCGGCCTTTAGAAACATATTTTAATGAAATGATTATCAATGATTTTTTTAGACATGTAAATTCTAATTTAAAATTAAAAACAAAAAATATTTTAAGTTCAGTTTCCATGCTTGTTAGTAAATGTTTATTTTTAGTGATTAATAGTGTATAGTAATCCGTTAGATTACTTAGTCCATTTTTTGTTTAGCCCAACACTATTTGGAATAGGGTATAGTTTTCTTTGTGTATAAACAATAACCCACTCTTTGTCTATATATTCTATCACTTTGCATCTAGGCTCAAAACTCCCTATTCTTTCTCTCTCTAAAATTTTCTCTCTCTAAAATCTTGAAATTCTCTTTGCCTTCTCTCTAGAATTTCCTAAAATTTCCTAGTAAACTTTCAAAGTTCTTTGAACTTCAAACACTTTTTCTAGAAATTCTTCAATCTTTTCTCTCTTAATCCTACAAAATCTTTTCAATACTCTCAAACACTCAAATTCATTGAAAGTTGCTAGATCTTTCAAAAGCTCTCTAAAAAAATCTTTAAGAAATCTCTCAATTCACTCTAAAGAATCCCATCTTTATCTCTCTTTCACCATAAATCCTAAGTATGACCACCTGAAGAAATACTTCCCTTCTATTTCTCAAAAAAAAAAAAAAGTTAAAAGTACAAAACTGGAGTCATTTATTTGTGGGTTCTTTCTCTTTTTGAACTTCCAACTAATTTAAAAATGTATATAAAAGGTCTAGTCCATCTTAGTGATGTAATTACTAAAGGTCTACCTAGGATGGGTATGAGTCTATATGCTAGGAAAAGAAGAATCTATTATTTAGAATCAAAGTGTCCTAAGTGTTCTCATTAAGATTGATTTGGTAAGTGTCCTTTGCCTGGTTATGTGTTTACAAATAAGGAAGATAAAATTTAGTTCTATAAAAATAGTCTTAGAAAAGAGAACTTGGAAGATCTCCAAGCTTTTCTTAAGTCACATCCAAGTGGTTATGCTTAGGGAACTATGTCAAAACTTTGGCCACAATTCCATGTGGAGAAAGATCGTCTTGGGAATTTGATGTTAAACAACCCAATTGTTTAGTGATGGGAAACAGACTTTCGATCCATTAGTTTGAAGCAAAATCTATAAAGTTTTCTTAGTTTTTGTGTGTCTTTATTTTATTTAAAAAAATTGTCAAAAATTTGTTCGAGAAATGATTTTAATTTTAATAAAAAATCATCAGAATGGTTGAGTGATGGAATTTCTGGAGACACATTCTAATGATCATACGTTTTTAATCATTCTCAAATAAAATTTCACTAACAAAAAGATTTTTGTTTTTGTGTGATTATTACAGTAGTTGTTTGATAATTGTGTTTGTACTGTATATCTTTTAATAATAATATTTTGACCTTTTTTTTCTGTCAGTTGTATTATTTTCTTTGGTAGGTTTTTTGCGTGTTGTATTAGATAATATTTATCTTATTTTTAGAATAAGGTCCCACTTTATCAAAAGTTGTACAAGAGTGTCTTATTTTTCAAAAAGTTAAATAGTATTATCAGGTAAAAATTTTCAAAAGTTCTACAGCTGTGTTATATCTATCCACCTATTTATACATGTTGTCATAGCTTTTTACCTGCCTTCACTTGATCCTTTTGTTTTTAATCATGCATAAGATCCCATTTTAGGTTTAAGTTTTAGTCAAAGTAGTGTAAATAAAGTCAGTTTAAAAAACATAAAACATTTTTAAAAAAAAGTCTTAGTCTTGGAAACCATTATGTCATCCTCTTCCTAGTCATCTCAAAGCTTCACAAACATCTGTGTGTTTTATAGTTATAGTCTAGAAAAGGGTAGTGTGTACTTAAAAGCTGCATTCCATTTAGGTTACGTCTTGGCTAAGAAAAGGATGAATCTTGCATATAGAGGAGGTCATCTAGGTTTATAGGTACTGCTGCCGCATGAGTTCATTTTGGAGGTACTAGAGCTTTAGGTACTTTCTTTAGTGCTTTTGCTCAAGGTCGTCTGTGTGGTCAAAATATATGTATGAAAGAACAATTGTAGGTACCCTTGAATGAATAAAAGATATGGTTAGCTCCTCTAATACTTTTATTGCATTACCTGGAGGTCTAGAAATTGTAGAAGAATGTTTTGCTATTGCTAGCTGGAAATTGTTAGGAATTCATTCTAAACCCATTGGTCTGCTAAATATAAAAGGATATTTTGACAACTTGTTTAGTTTTTTAGATAATGTTGCAGAAGTGAACTTTCTTGTAGAGTCAAGAAGGAAGATCTTTGTATCTACCTTAACTATTGACGAATTGCTTGAAAAGATGCATGTCATCATTCTTAAGAAAAATACTGGTACTTCCAAGCTGGATTGGAAGAAGGAAGACAATAGAAAACACTAATGGGATTTGGATCTCTCTCTAAACTCTTTAATCTTTTAGTTTTACCTATAACATATTCATTAATGTTTCTGCTCATTTTATGTTTGTGTTTTGAATAACCACTTTTGTATATGTGTTGTTGCTCTTTCTACTTAATCTTGTCAAACATTGAGGACAATGTTAAATCTAGGTTGGGGGAGAGGGTTGTGTCAAATTGTTTCAAAATTCATCAAAAATTTTTCAATTTTGTGTTTGTGATTTAATGGGACTAGTTTTAAAAAGTAAGCAAAAAAGGAAAAAATTTGAAAATTTTAAAAATAAAAATGTTGTGTTATTTATAAAACCTTTAAGATTCACATTCTTCAAAGTCAGGATGGTTGAGTCAAGGATTTATCTTGAACGTGTCTCGATTTGGTCCGTTGATGTAATATTGTGTGCCTATATAATCTCATCTTTGCATTTTTTTTTTTTTTTGTTGCATGCATGTTTGAAGATGGCCAAGTTAAGGAATACTTAATATTCTTGAAACACATCTTTGCCTTGATAGAAATAGTTAAGTAAAGGAAGATACTGTGTGTTTGCATTACAAATGATTGTTTTTTAAAAAAATCTAAAAATTGAAAAATCTAAAAAATTAGAAAATTTCACATCGTAAAAAAATATTTTATAATTTATGTATTTTTTTTTGTTTTTTTAGTGATTTGCCTCAAGTTCGATGATGAAATTAAAGGTTATATCATTTTCATGATTTGTGTTAAAATTCTGATATTGTTTAAGTTTATGTAAATTTCTTTTGCCTACCTCAAATCTAGTTGTGATTTTTCCTAAAATGGAGCACTTAATTTCTAACTTTGATTTGTTATACTAATTTAGAGACTATTTATGTTAATATAATCTGATTTATTTTTATAAAATCTTATAATTCGTTTGAATCCCTCTTAAAGAGAAATCCTAGAAAACATTAAGTTATAGATATAATTTAGGCCATCTTTATATCGTTTGAGTCTTTCAAGCTAACTTGTTTGCATTCTATATTCTTTGTCACCTTATTGAGCCTAATATTTCTATTTTTCTTTGTCACCTACATTTTTAGCTTAGTTTTTTAATATATTCATCATCCTTCTTTTACCTATCATTTATAAGGCATCTGTTCATTCTGAATGTAATTGGAATTATGCTAATGTTATGGGAGGTTAGGTAGGGTTAAGAAAGTTTGTCTATCTGAAAGTTTGTTCTAAAAGTCTGGAATTTCAATTACTCTATAAGTTTGTTAAGTATATTTTATAATTTTCAGTTATTTTGTATTTCTATTAAAAAAAGAAAAAATATACAAAAAATAATAAAAAAGAAAAAGAAAATTTAAAAAATTAAAAAAAGAAAGAAAAAAAGAAGTTGAATAAAAAGTGTTAGACAAATGAAAATTTTATTTCAATTCGGGTTTGTTACTTGGGAATTAGATTGTATATTTTTAAAGGTTTAGGAATTTTGTAAGTGTCTTATGAGTGAAATTAGCTTCAAATCTCTCCATCATCCTACTTTTTACTCTAGCCTTATATTATTATTCAAATAAAGTCCTAATGAATTTTAATCAAGTGTTATACTACATTATTTGAGAGAGGGATGAAAAACAAACTTATGAAATTTCATTAAAATAAATTAGTTTAAATTAATATAAACTTTTCTAATTAGTATGCACTAATTAATGATAGAAAATCACACATACATGAGAAAATCCTTCTTAAATATTAGACATGCTCTTGAAATGAACCATAAACTTGATTAATATTTACAATTTTAATTTAAGACATGAATTTGAGATAATCACTGAAGAAAGCCTGCAAAGAGTCACCAACTTTTGAGAAATCAAATCTTTGATATGTTTTTAAGTTCTATTGCTTTAATTGCTTGGAATTAGCAATAAGCTAATTAGGGAGTGTGATGAGACTTAGAAAATACATATTTCTTAAAGCTAAAATCAATCATTTTGTATTCATATTTCTCATTAAACTCCTTAGTCAAAGAATTTGCATGATAAATAATGTTTAGTTTTTTAATATAAAAATATATTTAATTATGCGTTTTTAATATGTTTTTCTATTTGATAATATTTTCAATAATTTTAAGAATTATTTTCATATGTAAAATATTAGTTTAGTCTGAAATTAATTAAAACTGTAAAAATAATGTGTGCTAATTTTATTTTGAGTGTTAATATGTTTTAAAGTATGTTTTAAGTATGTAAATATGTTCTGTTCTATTTCTAACAATTTCTAAAAATTATTTTTCAGTCTTAAAAATTATATCTGTGTCAAACCGAAATAGCCTAGAATTTAAAAGTTTGTAATTATTTTTAATATGTTTTTTATAAAATAAATATTTTAAAAATTATTGTGAATATTATGTTTGTAAAATAATTAATTTTGTTTTAATTTTCTATCTTTGAATTTGAAATCTAAAAGAAAAATGGAGCAGAAAGGCATCAAAACGAGCAAAATCAGATAACAAATGCAAAGGAAACAAATCAAAAATTAGATTTCCAAAAGAGCAAGACATGTGGCGCCATTAAGACCGCATGATTAGCTACCAAATGATCTAGGGCTGTCCGATCAAGTGACGTGTGTCAGCGTGTAACTCAGGCGTCGACGTTGCATTAGTGAGGGCCCCACTGCTTGTGAGTCTTGTCCAAATCTGATGCGGCGGTTCCCACATGTGCCTATTTTCCTAGCCATCAGATATCTTACCTTGACCGATCTGACGGTTGTAGCTCTGGCTCCACTTTTCCCACCTAGTCCCACTTTCCTATGTGTTTCTCGACCATTGGATCAACTCCAACAATGCTCCAAAACTCGCTGCTCCCATACGTCTTGTAGCCACATCACATTGGAATTTCTTCAAATTATTAGGCTCTTAAGGGCTGTTTTAGTGTGGAAAAAAAAGAAATAAAATAAAAAAAGTGTCAATTTGATAAAATGAGGCTTGAAACTTCAAAAAAATGAACAATAAAAAATAATTAAAAAATGTAATAGTCGGAAAGCTTTTGCCTATAAATATCGAGGCCTTTGGCCTCGGTTTTGCATTCCCTGCAGTGCAAAAAAATTACTCTTTAAGTTTTTAAATAGTTTTTAAGTTTAAGTTTTTATTTATTTTTTAGTTATGTTTTTTGTAAAATAATTCCCAGTTTATGTTCTAAAAATTATGCTCAATAATATTTCAAGTATTTTTATTTCAAATATGTATTTTTAAGTTTTCTTTTTAGTTTAGAAGAAAGGAAAAATTCTGGCAACATTACCTTAAATGTTTTTAGTTTTTCTTAGTTTTCTAAGCAGTTATAATGTCAAATTATATTCTTAGAAAACATAGGATTTTAGTATTTTCTAGGCTAGAACTCTTGCAAACCTAAGTTTTGATTTATCGTCGACATAGGCCGGCACAAATAATGCTTAGAATGACTTTGATTAGTTGTAAACAAGAAATGACATAAGAAATGGTTAGCATATTATTTTGATTGTTATTTTAGTTAAAAATATTGGAATCATGCTTGTTTATTAAGTTACATTTTTGCTATATTATAGACATGATCTAGCACAGTAAATGCTTGATCATGCTTGATTTACTATTGAAAGAGGATGGCATAGAGTATTCTTAAACCATTTAATAACTAATTTAGAAAAACTAAAATATAGTTAAGTTAACTGCTAGAATTGAACCTTTGATCCTCAACACTGTTATTATTATCATTGTTAAATTAGTTGCACTTATTGTTAAAGTTTCATTTTAAATTAGCCGCATTTCTTGTTAAAAAAATTCCAAAATAACCAAATTTTGATAATGAAAATGCTGTAAAAATATGTAAATATTGTAAATAAATATTTTAATAAATATATTGGACTTAGCAATCACCTATTCCCTATGGGTCCGACCTCGGATTCACTGAGTTTTATTTCTTTTAACAACCTTATACTTGAGGTTATATCAGTTTGCACTTCTTAAACCTGAATGCGACCTGACTATTTTGAGCTATTGCTTAACACTTTTCTTAAACTTTCCTTACTTAGTTATGAAAATAAGGAATAATTTTTTAAAAAAACTTTTAACTTATATCAACACTTTTCATAAACACATTTTTGTTCCGAAAAGTATTTCCAATACTTGTTTAACTTATTACATACCATATTAACCATAACAGTTTTCATCAAAATAGCATATTTCACAAACACTTAATTTACAGTAGAATTTCTTAGTAGTGGTATCCATTCCTATGTCTTTGCATTGCTCAACCGCTGTTTTCAGTTCAACAATAATTTCCACCCTAGCCACTTGACTAGATTCCCTGCAACATAAATAACTAAGTGAGCTATTGCTTAGTATGTCTAAACATAGCCCACAAAATAAATTTCTTCTATATGCATGATCAAACTATGCTTACTTATGAATTCTAGCTTATCCGTACCATAACCTTATCTTGAACTAAGGGTCAAAGTGTTCATACCAAATGCACAAAATCATTGTAACATCGTAACCATATCGTTCTTTACTTGAAACTCTCCTTGGATCAGGAGACCAGAACAACACTTAACTTATCTAATCTGGTGAATTATTTTACCAATTCTTATTTATAGTGACGTACCATATATGATGCTTTGGTTGCATTTAGTGTTGCTTTTGATTCTTTCAAAAGCACTTTGCACAAAAACCAACGCCTTTATATTATTTGGTAAAATATTCAAAAGCACTTTGTGCAAAAATCAATGCACTTTTTAAGTTATTTAAAAAGCTAAAAGCTATAGCTTTTAGATTCTACTTCTGTTCTGCTTATGCTTTTACTTTAAGCAAAAGTAGTGCTTTTTTTAGAAGTGCAGCAATCCCAAACACACCCTTTAATAACTTTAATTATGTGCATGACATATGCATCTCATAAAATGATAAAAACAATGTTTTTGAAAACCATTTTATCCACACTATGGGTGGGGTTTGAAACTTACTTGGATTTCACAACCTATCTAATTAAACCATTCCATTTTGATTGGTTTCAATATTCTGTTGGGACAAAATCCTGTTATTAATCAATTTACTTAAAAGTCGTGTAACCTGAGTACAACATAACTTAATTTTATTATTCCACATTATAATCCCAATGCTAACAGGTGATGGAAAAAGTTCCACTAAAGGATGCTTTTCAAACTCAGACATTTTGAAGTCCGTTTAAGCCTGCTTTATGAAAAATTACAATTTTTCCCTTGACGTGTCTTAGAAAATATTTTGAACCCTTTAAGTCAAAAACTCATATTCTCTCAATACTCAAAGCAATGTGAAAATCAAAACATTGGTTTCCTTTTTGCTAAAAATTTATTTCATCAAAGTTTTATGGTTTTTAACCCATTGTAAGAAGATATAGATGATTTTGCCCTCGAAACAAAAAACAACCATTTTATATCAATATGCTTGGTTTTTTGAAGATTAAAACTATCAAAAGTACTTGGGTTAAATTCTTTTTACTTCAAAACATTTTTCCCAATAAAACCATTTTCAAAATTTTTGTAACAAAATCTCGTAAAATTCTTAACTCATAAAACGTGCAGAATTTTTATGAACCGTTCGTGATTTCTAATAACTTTTGTGAGATCTAAAACGTTTGTGTTTTAACTTTTCTTCAATTCCAACATTTTAGTGGAGTTTTTGGCTAATTATCAAATACACTCCTTTTAAACACAAACTTTTCAATATGATCCATTTAAAATTTTGCTAACCTTTGTTCACAAAAATCATTTATCTTGTTGTTTTTGATAAATATTGTGTTTATTCTAAAAATAAATTGATCTCTAACTTGTTAAAACATCAATTCTCTGAAAGTCATCAAAATTTTGTGTTGAAACAAAGTTTTTCAAACTTTTATTTTGAGCATTAAAACTCTAGTTTCCAGCATCCATCATGCATACCAAACATTAAACAATCATAGCATAGTGTCCCTTATACATGCCATAGTCCAATGATAATACCAAACATATACTTAACTCATGAAAACAACAAACTATGCTAAGCTAGAGTCTCAAGCTTTTTAGTCTTCCTTTGTGGTACTCAAGACCTTGCTATCCCTTCTTAACAAAAACAATGACAAAACTCTATTAAAAACCTATCCAAAAAAACTCAAGAAAAATACTAAAACCCATGAGAGAAAATTTAAATTTTATCTCTAAAAGTTGCTAATCTTTGATCTCCAATGCTTGAACTTGCTTCTAAGCTTGATAAGAGGTTGTATTTTTTAAAAATATTTGAGAGAGAGGGAAGAGCTATGGCCAGTTTTAGTAGAGAGGGAAACGAGTATTTTTTTTTTTTCATGTTTCATGCAAAAATGATGGAGACAAACTACCTCTTTTTTTTTTTTTTTCACAAAACACTTAGACATGTCATGACATCTTTTTAAGGATTAAAATGCAATTAAAAATTGCATGAAATGCCCTGGCCATAACCGGTTCTCATTAGGGGAGGATGTGGCCAATTTTCCATCTTAAAGGTGTCACTTTGGTGGGTTCCACATACCTTTTACATAGTCTAAATTTTGCATTGTATTGTGTTTTTCCTATATTGTCAGTGTAAAATTGAGGAAATATTTCCTTTAATAGTATAAACTTATACTGACTTAATTTTTACCCAAACTGTCTAATCCCAACAAAGTAGTTCATCTATCAGTGTTTGCATTTTTTCAGTATAATTATATTGTACTGTATACTATTCATTTCTATGCATCTCTTTATACTGTATTCTAACAATAGTTAGACTTTAGACACAAAAATATTTACCAGTTTAACTGACTAACAAACAGCCAATTTTTATACTGTTTTAGACTATGGAATAATTTTTTTCTACTTTTAGTAATAAATTATTCTTCATAAATTTATATCACGAAAAACATAATTAATATGACACAAATTTCATCTTCAGAATATTTTACAAATTTTTGAGCATTTAGACTCATAAAATTTGCAAATTCTAAAATACTCTATATGGCACAAAATCACATAATGGTCATAGAAAAATTTATCATAATTAATTCACATTATGTTACATTTAACAAAAATATGTATTATCAAGGAAGTTCACTATTTAAATCTGAATTAAATTCTGAATTTAAACTATTGAATTTTTCGTTCATTACAATATTAGATGTACCATACATGAAGACTTATATTTATGCCTATCTATATTTAAAGTCAATTATTTTTTATTGTTCGATGTTTAAATGACCTATATAATTAATTATTCACATGCTAATGTTGTCCTTCATTACATATATTGTAGGGTTTGTTTTTTAAACCAAATATTGTAGGTTTTAACTATTTATTAAATTCTTTATTTGTTAATGTAGTAGTGCTCCTTTTGATTGTTTATATGAATGAAGTTTAAAAAATCTGAATCTTTAGGAGATTGTCATTTGCATTGAAGCATGTTATCGATTTTTCACTAAGGATGATGCTAAACCTAATGAGGATTCTTACGGAAATAAGTGAAAACTTAAAAAAGAAAACCCTTGAAATTTTAGGATCAAGTATACAACTAAAGTCAAATTAACCTTTAAAGGTTAAGTTAATTACATTTTAAACATGATAAGCAGTGGTTCAAGCAGTCGAGTCATTATATTTTTCTCACGTACATCAATATTCAAATATATTTTTTCAAGTAACACTCTCAACTACTAATTTCTTATGGTATCTCCTAATTAATTTTTCATATGTTATAATTACTAATTTTTAATATATTGTAGTTATTGCAAGGAGTAATGGAACCAGACATTTAATTCAGTGGGGCACAAATAACGAAATAATAAAATTAAAATTATTTGAAAAATCATATTAAAATCAAGTACCGTTTCCATCTTTTCTTAGAAATTGAATTTTTTTTGTTGAGCTACATATAACAATTGTCCTAAACGAGCTTTCATAATTTAAAATTGTTGTACAATGATCTCATTATTAACACTATTAAAAATAACTTTTTCATGTAGACAACCAAATTATTCTCTATATGACTACAACTGTTCCACACAGAATTAAAATAAATAAAATTTAGTATATCTATGATAAATTATGCATATTTTTAAACAATATCATAGATGTAACATATACACCCATATGAACATAAAAACTTAATTAAGTGCTATTTAAGAAGAAAACAGAATGGATAACAAAGAAAGAAAATTAAAAAGAGAGAAAAAGAGATAATGCTCCAAGTAATTAGCTGAAAGAATTAATCTCAACACCCAAAAAAGTCAAATCAAGCTCAAAAAATATATAAATAAAAATAATTAAAAAAGCTCAGAAACGAAAGAAGCAATGATTCATCTAGGACACAAGCAACGGGGGCGCATACACTCAGGAAAGAGTTGTATTAGTATAAACACTGGTTTTTCACTTTCCCGCCACTGGCCTTAGTGTGGCTCCGTGCCAGTCTCCATGCACAAGCAGTCATGTAAATAAACAGAATATTTTTTGAAAGGCGCATCTTGATCCTTTTTTATTTTTTGTTTATTTTGAAATTTTATGTTTTAAATATTCCTTAATCCTTACTAAACTTTTATTTTTCTAATTTTCTCTTATTAAAATATCTTTCCTTAAATCTGCCATGACTATTTAAACATTTTCTTCTCTTCTAGTAGATTTTTTTTCCAAATATGTCCTCATAAATATTTTTCACTAATTACGCCGCCGAAACAATTTCTTCTCAAATATGCCCCTAACTAAATTTTTTTTCCTATAACATTCTTGAATACATATATAATTTTCATATTAATAATTTAATTACAAGCTGATTTGTCATGAAAGGCTGTACAATTAGTGTCAACAACAAGCACGATCGGTGCCCATGTCGAAGTGCATATGCTGCAAGTGACGACGACGAGCTCCGCTTTGATGCCAAGGTGCATTTGCTGCTAGTGACGGGGGCGAACCACACCGCAAATGTTGGTGTGCATGAGGAAGAGGACCAAAAAATTAATAAAAAAAAGACGTTAGAGTTTCAAAGCCTATTCATTTCCTTATTGTTCAATTTTTAATTGAGTTGACAAATCTAGGTGATGTGGCATAATTCCATTGGGCCGACATGGAAGGAGATAGGGAGAGGGAGACAAATCTTGGTGTAGCCCGGTTGACTTTACTTTCAAAAATGCTCTTTGAGTCAAAATAGTTGGCATCTTACCACTGTAGTTTATCTTTCCTTTCCTTGTAACGAGGCCGAGATAGTTGTTGTTTTCTTTTCAAAAAAGGGTTTGGAAGGGAGAGGATAACATGAAGTTCGATTATAATGCCTAAATAGTAGAACTTATTGCAGTTTGAGGCTAAATAGAAAGTTTGTTAATACACACTTGACACTTGAAGATAAGATTTTCTTGCAATTTTCTTTATCTGATCACTTGTTTTTATTGGGGATATGCTCAGCACTCTTTCTCGAAGGGCTCATCTCAGCTGTCTGACCACTTTGCTTAGACAAAAGTCATTTTTTGAGCTTACAGAACTCCCCGTTGATCGGTGCACTATCCCAAGGTGGTCCCCAGGGCCTCCTTTGGCCGTTACTCAAGATGTCACCTCCTTGAGAAGAACGTGTGCTCGAGACAAATGGATATAGCCTGAAGCCAGGTAAACAACCCATTCCCAAGGTCATTATATGGCCTTATTATACTCCTTAGATGAAGGGTTGTTCACCTTTTGGGATTATGACACTTGTCACCTACAACCCTAACACCATTATATAGAACGCCTAGGTCAAGTGTCAAACTCATTTTACACCTGATCCAAGTTGTGGGCTATAATAGGAGCATTTACTTGACCATCAAGGTAAGTAGACTCTCTCATATCTAGCCATGCTCCCACTCTCAGCCGGACAGGTAATTGACTTGAACGTCAGAGAGCCCTTGGCTGACACCACACTAGTGTCATCTTAACCTTTGAGGTGTTCACTCTTCTTGCATGTTCCCCCTCAAGAAGTCGAGATGAGTGGGATAGGTGATCCGACCACCCTATGCAGTCGTACATGGTGTTGTGTGATAGCAATTCATCAATATTTTGGTGCTGGAAGGAGGGCCTCACGCCCTAACAGCATTTCCATTTAACGTGGCCACAAAAGGACACACTCGGGATGAAGTATCTTGACGAGAGGGGTAGGGGAACGACAAAAACTGAGGCCCAGGCAAACCTCGTGGTAGACTCCACGTAGCCCAATCCCAATCAAGGAGGCAGGATAGCGTGGAGAAAGCAGCTCCAACCACCAAGGACCCAATCTGAGAACTAACTATGGCTGTATGTCTCCTTACATAGCAAATGGCACAACAACAAGCATGACAACAACCATCTCCGATGCTCCCTCCACCGGCTCGGGAAGACCGGGCAAGTTGTCGAACAGAGCCAAGGGACGGGTCCTATAGCGAAGGAGACTCCAAGTATGTAAGAACTCAATCCTTGGAGAGTGCCTCTCGAAGCAACCGCATGATCCATCATGGTCGGCTTGGGGCCTGAGATGTCCGCGATCACTTCCCATAAGGTTCTTGAGCCTCAATCTTTGACAGGCTCGGAAGCCGAGATGCTCACCTTGTTAGAGACCGACCATAAGCTTGAGGCAATGACCAAGTAGAATATGGAGCCCTAGATAGGGTTAAGCTACCTAAAGATACTAATAGCTAGTAGCTACGTGACCTACAGTAGCAGATCAGCCAGATCAGGAACAACCAGTTTGGGGTTGACGAGGATGGCATGCCTGGCTCGTCCTTTACCGATGCGATTATGAGGGCTTTTATGCAAAACAAGTTTAAGGTGCCACAAATAAAAGCATATTATGGAATGACGGACGCTGATGAGATCCTAGAATAATGAGGACTCATGTGCTTTGGTTTTGCCCCAACACTAGAGAGATTAAAAGTTTAAGGTGCTAACACTCATTCTCTCTATCCAGTAGTGGTTTAGGCACATCAAGCCAGGCATTATGAGCTTCTTTCAACTGATTTCTAAAGTGTTTTTGATGAGTTTTTGTGTTAGCCTAAGAATAGCTACCCAAGAGGGGGTGAATTGGGTTTTTAAAAGCTTCTTATAATTATTGGCAGATTCTAGATAAAATATGCTCAAGCAATAAACACACAAACTAAGATATTGAAATGAGTAGACAAAAAATGAATTGCGTTTAAGTAAAAGTGTAAGGAGAAGAAATGTAAACGCTATTTATAGCGGTTTGGCAAATATGCCTACATCTACTGTCACCGAGCAAGAACCTTCACTTGACCTCTTGCGTTGTAAGACCACCTTTTTGGCACGATCACTCCTTTGTACAATGTTAGTGACTTGTTCTAGCTGAAGCTTACCACACTTTCTTACAAAATGACAATTTTAATGAAGATTGTCTAACCAAAATCCCCCAAGTTATAAGGCTTTAAAACCTAATGGATAAAGGGTAGTATTTATAAGAATTTTGGCACACTCACAAACTAATCACTCTAAAAGAAAATAGATACAATGTAAGTCTTGTTTTTAAACGTGTGAGTAATTTTTGAGAGATATGAAACAAATCTAGCTCAAGAGAATGTGTATGAAATGAATGCTTTAGAAAATGATGTAAGAATGATATAAAAAACTCTCTTATGATTCTTAGTTTTTGTACAATGAATAAAGGGGAATATATAGCCTCCAAGTGCTTAACTTTAGCATAAAATTCGAATTTGATCAAAATGACCATTGGTAGTGGAGTTCTAACGGATAGAAAACTAGCCGATATAAACAGTTTAGCAAGCCAAAAAATAGGTTTAGTAGGCCAAAAATTGAAAATTTTAAATATGGACTCCAAATGTTCATCTAATCGGCAAGCCGATATGGCAGTTTGGTAGGCCAAAACTCCCTCCAGCCACTGGCAAGTCAAACTTGAAGTTAGATAGGCCATCCAAGCATCTACAAAACAGGGCTTATAAGCCCTTAGATCGACAGGTTGATGTAGGGCATTCGGCAGGTCAACTAGAGATGGTTGGCAAAATGATCTGTGTTGCCCAAAAATGCCCAAGAAAATGTTCTAAAATCATGTTTTTGTAAAAACTTGTTTAAGTACCTTAAGTGCAATTTCAATACCCTTTTCTCGTAGTAGAACATTTTAAGTGCTTTGAACACAAATATGTAAAGATTAAAAAGTTTATGAATGCATATTTGAGTGTATGAATTTGAGCTTTTATTTGATCATATTTTCAATCAAGAATCATTCACACACATTTGGAGTAAAAACTAATAAAGTTTTGAAGTCTTGATATCCATGTGAGTCCACTCCTTTTTGCATCCATAACTTAAAATGTCTTCAATGTTCACCACTTGATTTTGTTTGAAAGTTAAGCTTTGCAATGATTTTGCTTGAAAGTTAAGCTTTGCAACACTTAAGAATTCCTTTAGCTCAAAAATACATATATGCACATATACACAAAACTTGTATTTGTTATCATCAGAACTAGTTTAAAAATTACTTTATGAAACCTTGGAGCCAACATTTTGCCCAGTGAAGGTTGAGAAGGAAAAGGTTACTTACCTCTATGCTATGAAGCAAGGAACAGAGAAGTGAAGGAATATATCAACCACTTAACCCGAGCAAATTTGGAGGTGAAGCATGTTGTGGATGAGACCCTTAAACATGCCTTCTGTGAAGGGTTATGAGACAAAGGCCTACTATAGTTTCTTGTTTTGGAATAGTCGAGCACCTTCTCCCAGGTGCTCACTTATGCTTAGACACATATAGATGTTGTGGACATTTTGAAGAGTTATCGGGAAGGAAAAGGGTGCAAAAAAAGAAAAGAAGAACAAAGACCCGCTAGAATAGGGCAGAGTCGACCATAGCAAGAAGCCAAAAAACCAAAACGCCAAGGGTTCCAATTGGGAAATTTTAAAGTTACATGTCTCTGGTCGCCATTATAGATGAGGTGAATCAAGTGAGCAACCATAATCTATTGGTGGACCTACCACCTCTAAAAGGAAATCGAGCAAAAAGAGATCAAAACAAATACTGCAACTTTCATAAGGACATCGAGCACAATACACGGGACTGTATTAAGTTGAAAGATCAAATCGAGAAGCTCGTCCAAGGCGGACACCTTAGGGAGCTTGTTTAACGAGTTCTCACCCCCAAAAACAATGCTAGGAGAAACAACCAATTAGCTAGGGAAGGCCAATAGTGAATATTGAACACCAATAGTATAAATGCCTCAGACCCACTGAACATTATGTATACGATCTTTGGTGGGCCATTTTCCAAGGATACCACTAGTGGTTGCCAGGCCTATGCTTGGGCAGCTCACTTAGTTGAGAGGGGAGATTAAATGAATATGTCCGAGAATATCAATTAGATATGCCGATAGGAAGATATTGCTATTACCTTTACCATAGGCTCATCCACCCACATAACGACGCCCTAGTGTACGAGCTTCAGATTGTAAACAACATAGTCCGATAGATGCTGATTGACAATGGCAGCTCGATAGATTTCCTATTCAAACAGGCCTTTAGCAAGTTGAAGATTAGCAATGTGGTGCTTATCCCAGTACGTACCCCCTTGTTTGGCTTCTTGGGAAGGTGTGTCTAAGCAATGGGCAAGATTTGTTTAGTGGTCACCTTTGGCAAAGATTGTGCTCAGGTCACCTGGCTGGTTGAATTTTAAGTAGTCGACAAACCATTCCAACATAGCATCAACATCAAGAGACCAATCCTAAACACCTTGAAAGTTATGGTCTCCACCTACCATCTAGCCATAAAGTTCCCCATAGAGAATGGAGTTAAAGTGAAAATGTCAAAGCAAAAGGACTCTAGAGACTATTATATTAAGGCCATGAAAGAGGCAGCAACTCAACAAATGAACAATTCAGCCATTTACAAAGTGGACGAGATCGAGTTTTCTACCGAGGAGGGAGCAAAGATGTTGTCTGACCTAGACCTACGACTCCTTAAGGAAGAAGTATAAGCATCGCCTGTGGAGGATCTTGTCCCCTATTACCTGGACCTCGTGCATCCCAATTGAATAGTTATACTTGGTTCTTAGCTAAAGCCTAAGATATGAGCAAACCTAGACAAATTCATAATGGAATATCGAGACATGTTTGCCTGTTCCCATAAGGACATGCTTAGGATTGGCTCAAGCATTATCAGCCATCATTTAAACATGAACTTGGAGCATAAACCCATCATCCAAAAAAGAAGAACCTTTAACCTAGAAAGGTATACTGCCATAAATGAGGAGGTCTACAAGCTACTCGAGGCTAGGTTTATTTGAGAGGTCACCTATCTTAAGTGGTTGGCGAACGTGGTCTTGGTAAAAAAAGCTAACAGGAAGTGGCGAGATTGTATTAATTTTATAGACTTAAATAAAGCCTACTTGAAGGATTGCTTCCCCTACCTCAGATTGACTAGTTAGTAAATGCAATCGCCATCCATGAGCTACTGAGCTTCATGGATGCATATTAGAGTACAACCAGATCAGAATGGCCTAGGAAGACCAAATTAAGACTGCCCTCATGACCAATCAATGGCAATTTTGCTACATTGTTTTGTTGTTTCGGATGAAGAATGTTAGGGCTATGTATCAACACCTACTAAACAAAATGTTTGTTGACAGATCGAAAAAACCATGGAAGTATACATGGATGACATGCTCGTGAAGTTGGTCCAAGCAATCGATCACATTGCCAATCTCTGAGATAGTTTCAACATCCTCTGTGAGTACATGATGAAGCTCAATCTAGTCAAATGCGTGTTTAGAGTGGAATTAATGAAGTTCCTCAAATTCATGGTCAACCACTACAACAACGAAGTTAACCTAGCCAAGGCCTAAGCAATTATTGACATGCATTCCCCCTCGCACCATCAAGGAAGTCCAAAAGCTCACTAGAATGATCGCTAGTCTATCAAGATTTGTCTTTTAGTCTATCGATAAGTGTCGACCTTTTTTTAGGCACTCAAGAGGAGGTTTGAGTAGAGTAGAGAGTGTAAGGAAACATTCTAAACCCTCAAAAGGTACCCAGGGACACCTTCGCTCCTATCCAAATCTTTATCAGGGGAAATACTTTATGCTTATTTAGTAGTATCCGAGAAGGTGTTCAGCTAGGTCCCAGTCCAAGAAGAAGAGAAGATCCAAAAGGCTTTCTTCTACACTAGCAAAGCCTTCTAAGGAGCTGAAGAGAGATACCCATCATTGGAAAAGTTGGCATTGGTCCTTGTTACCTCTGCTCGAAAGCTCTGGCCATACTTTAAAAGGCACACCATCTGAATCCTGACCAAGTACCCCTTATGCCAAGTCCTCTAAAGCCTAGAATTTTTGGTTGGATGGCTAAGTGATCGAATTAAGCTCATCAAATTTGAGATCCAATTTGTGCCCTAGATGGCCATTAAGTACAAAACCTGGCCAACTTTATAGCCAAGTTCACGAAGGTTAACTAAGCCACCCCCTCAGTCGAAAAAACACCTATGGAAGACCTTGACCCCACCAACAATGGTACATGCAGACACAAGCCCAAGTGGAAATTATTTATAGACAGATCATCTAGTATAAATGGGTCGGGAATTGGACTTGTCCTCGTCAGCTAGATGGTTACAAATCTAGTTACGCACTTTGGTTTGATACGAAGTGTTGATAGCCAGTCTTAGAATTAAGCAGGAGCTCGAAATAGACCACATCCACATTTGTAGCGATTCCATGATCATGGCCCAACAAGTGATTGGTGGATTCGAAGCCTAAAATGAATGCATTGTGGCATATCTGAGTGAAGTTAAAAGCTCTACTAGGGTGATTCAACAACTTCTCAGTTACAAAAATTCCCAGGGCTGAGAATGCATAAGCCAACATATTTGTTCGGCTAGCTTTGGGCCCTAAAGATGGTAATTTGATGTCAACACTAATCGAGAGGCTAACCAAGCCAAGCATTAGAAGAATAGAATCTATAAATGAAGCTGTCGAACAAAAGGTGGAACTACTGGTAGTGGGGGTGCAGGAATGTTTTGGCTTATTGAAGCCCCCTAGCAAGAGACCAGCCCAAGCTACCAGGTGCTTAGGGGAGCAACAGAGTCGGGCTGTCTAACCCTCTTGGATCTCTTTCTTTTCATCCCAACCTTGGCTTTGCCTTCATCTTAGTTCTAGAGCTCCATCGTTCTCTAGAGCCTTTCTTCCCTAGATAGCTAGCAGGATGACATATCTACAAAATGGGAGAAACAAAGTCAAGGTATGTTTGGGGAAAAATATGAACAAAAGTGAAAAAAGTGGTGTTTTATGTCAAACCTCTAATCTAGAGCGAGCCTAGCTGGTAGATCTCTTTTATTACGTCCCCGAGGTCTCTGTCAGCGATGGGCGGCCCTAGACTAGGGGAACCACTATGAGAGTCCTTGGAACACGATGATGGCACCCCCACCTGCTGCCCTAGTTTGGAGGAACTTGACCCCAAGACGTCAGCAATCCCTCGCCAAGCTCTTGTCACTTGCTCGGTTGCCCAAGCAAGTGGAACATCATCATGTCTAGGATTAGTTAAGCTAGAATCCTTAAACTAACCATAATTTGCTAAGCTCGTCTTGATCAGCAAAAATGCTTATTGCTAGATAGAGTCAAGCTTCCTTAACAAGTCCTCGGAGGATTGCTTGAGCACCTTAGTGCCCACAGTCTCTTTAACCATAGATGTCCTTACTCAAACTTCATTGACATGACCTGATAGGTAGGATCTCTCCCAGCCAAGACAACCACCTTCTATCAGCATAAAACTACTCAAACTTCAACAACTTGTCTAAGTCGAGGTTGTCGAGGATGAATCCCTTGAAGAATCCAGTGAAGCAGTACCACTTGACCTGCCATGGGAGCTTCTTTATCTTGAACATTTGCTTAAAGGCCTCCTGTCGTATCTCAGAAGCATAGTTGTACATCCATAGCACATACATGTCGATCAGCAAATGGTAGCAGTTTAGGTTCAGCTCTGCAAGGCATACGTTTAAATCGTTGAGGGCTCAGTGCATAAACATGTGCATTGTTAGTTGGAATCCTACTCAAAATAACTTTGGGTACAATGTGACATACCTCTCCAGTGCTTTGATGGGGGAATCCCTAGCCTAAGGCAGGATCAAGATTACATCGTTAGGGATCTTGTACTCCTAATGAAGGACGTCTAGGCAAGCTTGGGTCTTTGCCGAAGTATACTTGGTGGCAAAAGTCTGTCCAGGCCGGCGTACTTAGTAGACTATTGCTCTGTGGACCCTTGTCACCAAAGGCGTTGAAACTTCCTCCTCCTCCTCGGCGTCATAGCATCCCTCACCATGTTGTCTCTCCTTGGCACTACTGGCCCTCTCAATACTAACTTTGCCCATGACTTGGGCTGTTTTGGTATTGTCCAAGTCCGAAGAGCTTAGCCCACTCACAGCGGCTACCAAACAGGCTTGCTCTTGTTTGGTCACCCAAGACATGCCTATGGTGGGTGCTCTGATGTATGGATCCTCCTTCCTGCATGGCCAGGTCAAGACAGTTCCTTCAAAAAGATCTAGGAATTCTTGTTTGGGAGCAATCCCATACCCCCAAGCTAAGGATTTAGGCCAACCGAGCTACCCTTTCTTGCTCGGTCGCCCTCCTAGTGTTTCCATTCTCTACGGGGCTCGATTGGTTGGACTCAATACTCTTGTCCAACCTGAATACATCAATTGATAGGTTTTAGGAATTGTTTAAATCGTTCATTCTTATGTTCAGGAATTACCTATTCAGGTTTAAAGTAAGCAAAGTTTAACAAGTTCGTTGATTTCTGCTTGGCAGTTAGATACGACTTTGAGAAATTCGTAAGCAAATTAAATAGAATAGGGGGGCACTCCATATTTATAATCAAGGGAGGATGCAAAATATGAAGAGGTGTAATAATTGCACTCATTGAGGAAGCAGCCAATAGTAAGCTGACACATGTCAGCTAAGCCTGACCGACCACCTCAACGGACCTTTGGGATCCCATGAGGACATATATCCAAGGACCATCTTAATCGAACAACCCTGCTTGAGTAGAGTGCAACCTAGCCGAGCACCGACCAGGTGCACCAGAGGCTATTGTTGGGGGTATACTGGCACGATTTCCTAAAGTGCTCACCTTGGCTGTCGACCATCTTAGTCAAGCAGAAGTCATTTTTGGAGCTTGCACAACTCCTTGTTGATCGGTGCACTTTCTCAAGGTGGTCTCCAAGGCCTCCTTTGACAGCCATTTAAGATGTCGCCCCCTCAGAAAGAGCGTGTGCTTAGAACGAATGGATATAGCCTAAAGCCAAGTAAACAACCCATTCCCAAGGCCATCACATGGCCACTTTACAACACTTAAATGAAGGGTTGTCCACCTTTTGGGATTATGACAATTGTCACCTATAGCCTTCACACCATCGTACAAAGTGCCCAGGTCAAGGGTCAACCCTACTTGACATTCAATCTAAGTGGTGAGCTATAGATAAGAGCATTTGCTCCACCATCAAGTTAAGTGGACTCTCTCATACCTAACCCTACTCTCACTCTTAGCCAAACAAGTACTTGGATTGAGCATCAGAGAGGCCTTAGCTAGCACCACACTAGTGTCCCCTTGACCTCTGAGGAGTTCCCTCTTCTTGCAGGTTCTACACAGGAAGCCAAGATGAGCAAGATAGGTGGTCAGACTATCATGCAATTGCACGTGGTGTTGAGTGACAGCAAGACATCAATAGTTTTCTTTATTTCACTATCAGTGCTTTCCTTCATTCATTTATTTCTGTTCTTTTCATTTATTGAGAGTATTCGTCAGAGATATACACGGTCACGTGCTTGTAAATTTTTTCCATTTTCATTTCATTTCTATTTCTTTATTCTTGTTCTTTTTCTTGTATTTCTCATTGGATTATTTTTTGTTCTTTATTTGTTGCAGTTTTTTTTCTCTTTTTGATAAAGCCTACTCTCTCACTGTTTCGCTTTGACCACTTCTGAACTTACTACTCTTTGTTTTTGCTGAGAAAACTAATCCCGTTTTTGTTCTTATCTCCTATTTTTCAACTTCTCTTATATGTCAACTTGGACTTGGAAATCAATCTGGTGTTTCTACTCCTAGATCAAACCACTCAAATATTGGGGCTCTTAACACCCCTAATACGCTAGGTAAATGTAGTGTGATCGATCTCATCTTGGAAGTGTTGTGATCAACCGATGTCGACGTTAATCGAATTCAACCACTGACCGATCACCTCATCCAAGTACTGCTAAGATTTGGAATGGACATCAATTCTAGATAGAGGGTGACCAATGATGTATTGGAGGAACTGGTTAGTATAGCTAAGAGCCTATATGCACTTGGTACCTCTACTGAGTCGATAGATAGCTATCTCAATAGGGTAAGCGAACTTGACGACTTATGCCTTGGAAGGATCGCAAAACATTTCACCGACTCCAAGGATTTTGTGGTGTTTTCAGAGGCATGTCGCTCGAGTCGAATTGCTTGTTCCAACACATGGATTGGAATGGAAGCCCTAAAGCATCTTGTCTTATGCTGTCTGAGAATTTGGGCAGTTCTTCTCAATCTTTCTTCAATTTTCAAAACAAAAGCGCTTTTTACTAGAACTATTGGCGGCTGTAGGAAGGCGAATTTGGGGATCTCCTCATGGCTGGCTTGCAACTTTTGACACTAAACTTTAAGGTAAACTTATAAATCCCATTTCGCAAGTGTGTTGCGAGAAGAAACAAATTTGACAAGTTCCTAAAAGTCTAGTCATCACTAACACTTAATTGGGGCTAAAATTTGCTCAAAATTCATGGTGAATACTGGACACATCTAGTGGGAGATGTGGCAAAATTTCACCTTTTTGGGTGACACTTTGCTTACCTTTTCTAGTCCCAACATAGTGTTTGTTTTTATTTTACCTATGTAATTCAATGTGCATTGTACTTTTCACTTTTGTGTGTCTTTCCATTCTGTATTCTATAACTATTGGATTATAGACATATAACCTTTTCTAGTTTATTAGCTATCAACTGATAGTCTTTAATACTGTCATGGTCCATGGTATGATTTTCTACTTTAATTAACTTAGCAATTAATGTTTTCTACTTTATTAATTTGTACCACAAGACCTTATAATTAATGTGATATAAATTTCATCTTAAGAGTATTTTTACAAATTTTAAGTATTTAAACTCATAAAATTTGCACACTAAAATTACTCCTAGTTGTACAAAATTTACAAACATAATGCACATTAATATTATCCATAAATAATTTATATTTTATCATAATTTTACAAAATACGATTTATCGAGAAAATTTATTATTTAAATCTAAATTGATACTAGATTTAATATAATGAATTTTATCAGACACTAGAAGTATACTACCAATGATGAACAAACCTTTATTGGGGTCGGTGTCACTGGATTTCACTTATGAACCAACAATGGAGACGTAGGTCCTAGCTAAGAACCCTCTCCTACTTAATATTTTAGAATCAAGAGTTATGCAAAGATGCATGAACAATTTTATGGGTGGCACTCCTATTCTTAATGATATATTATCAAGCATATGACAAATCATATCATAAAATACACAAGCATAACATTAAGCATAGCAATAAGCAATACGTACGCATGGCCTTAACATTATGGCTCCATCCTAGAAAAATATAAAAATTAGAAAAATAAATCGAAACATACATCGGCCTTCACTTTTGCATCTCCTCCATGTATTTGTCTCATGTTTTTCAATTTTTTGAATAATCTTTTCTAGTAAAATTCCTAGAATTTTATTAAGGATTTTTTGCATTATAATTTGACCGTAATAGGTCAAATTATTTCCCTAAGTTCCTAAAAATAGTTCCTCATAATTTTCTCCAATGGAAAATTAATAAAAATTATTCCAACAATTTTAATCCATTATTTTCTCCAAGAGAAAATTAATAAAATTATTTATAAGGTTTTCCCACAAGATTTGGGATTTGGCAATCACCTAAAATCAAAATGGATAACATTTATTCATTTATGATTTTTCGCTTAAGTTAGGGATTTGGTTACTACCCTTAATCTAAATTTCAAAATTTAGATCTTACCCAAATAAAATCTAGCTTTCAAAATTGAATTATAAAATTCAATTCTAGTAGTTTGAATCCAATTCAGACTTAACATTTTCTTTATCCCTAATCTTCTTTTTAATCGCAATAGATCAAAATTAAATTTTCTAGATTTCAAATAATTTTATCTATAATCTTTCTCCAATAGAAAATTAATAAAATTATTTTATAACATGATAATAATGCTTAACCCTTATTGATTATTTGCATTATCTTATTTTATATATATATATATATATAAACCTTTCCCTTGTATATAATATATATTCTTTTTTTGGGAATTCATATAAATGCCACTTTTTTAGATAATTTTTATTTATATCATAAAATGCGAAAAGTTCTTATGCTACAAACTTGAAATGTCACAAAATACATTAAGAAATTATTAGTTTCACATGTCCTGTTGGGACATGCATGTCATGCTAGGACATTTCAACATGTCTTGGCAAGACATTTGGACATTCCTTCCCACTAGGAAGGGAAAACCTCCCACATGTCTCGCTAAGACATTTTCACATATCCCAACAAGACGATTCAGAAACCTCCCACATGTCTCGATGGGACATTTTTGTTGAAAAAACAAGTATGCAGTAGAATTTTAAAATTTTTAAATTAAAGTATTTTCCAAAACACAAGTTTGACATGCTATATACATAAATTAATAAGAACTTACTAACCTTTGTATGCCGAAAAGCTCCTACAATCCGTGAAGAGAAAGGCATTTTAGAAGAGCCTCAACTAATTAGTCTTTTTTGTTATTCATTATCCATGATCAGAATATGTGTGGGCACATCTCGTACAGCTTTTCCATTGATGGCTCTCCTTCCAACCAATTGAGAATACCTAGAGTAAAGGTTCGTGATTGTGAACAAAAGCTCTCAAGGAGTTTCAGAGTATCTGACAATATAGTACTATCCTTAATTTCTCAACTGATCTAAATAACTCAGAAAACTCACTCCTTATTTATAGAGATTGTCCCTTAGGTTAGTCATTATTAAATAAGGCCTCGAAAATTCAAATCTAGATTAACTTCTAATAAAATCATGTAAAAAACGCATGATCAAATTATCATTAGATCGACAGGCCAAACTAATGGATCAACATGCTGAACTTGCTCCATTGGCAAGCCGAGATAATTAATTGGCCTACCGAACTTACGATAATATGATCCCTGAGAATCTTTTATTTCCTACCCGAGACTCTTTGGACAGAGCCTTAGTTTTAATTCAAATAACCCAATATAGAAGTTATTTGACTAAAATAGTCATATATAGATAATCTATAGGAAAGTAAATATTCCCGATAATTTAACAAGTTTATCTTGAATTAATTTATAAAATTTTAATTCAACCGATAAACAAATATGAATTATCTAATCCTATCAAATTACAGCTAATCTAATAATTTAACATAAGTCACCATTTTATGGAAAAGCATGCCGTATTGCTACAGGATTTGTTACAAGCTAGCAAAAGGGACTAAATGGACCTATATAGTTCAAGCTCTAATAATTATAAAATATAATATCCCAAAAATTCATTTTATAATTATCAACTCTAACGCTACTTTGCTAACGGCTTAGAGCTACACTCTCGAACTATATAAAATTACAAAGCCTAAATTAACTAACTGTCCATGACATATCATAATGCGTCATATCCCCATAGGATATTCATAATTGGCTAAAGGATAAATTCAAACTTACCTTCCCATTTATTTTTATTTTACATTCCATATCTTACCATTAGAAAACTTACTATCCAAAGACAGTATACCATTTGATTACACCTATGTATCTAAATGGTTGAGATATCTAGTTTTTCAATTAGAGGATAACACTTTTAAGAGAACATCATTAACTCCACCAATGGAGCTGTGGATTCCATGAATAACAGGTCTATGCTATCAAGAGTCATGTCTCCAGTGTTCCAGTTTGCGTACCAACGCAAAGTCAAGATGTCAACCTTTGGTATATCAAAGTGTAACGCCCCCCTTCCGGACGTCACAGATGTCATTACATTCGTTCGTTAAAACATTTATTGTAGCAAACTATTGTAATTAATAACGTGCATTTAAAATCATAGTTTGGAAAAGCATTCTCAGGATCTTAACATACTTTTTTTTTTTTTTTATACAAAAATACTCAAATACTATTTATAAGAAATCATGATCTTTCTTAATTAAAACAATTTGCTTTTCCATAGACATTGTATAAATAGTTTGCTAATAATATTTAAAATTAAATGGCCTTTGAAAAACAAAAGACAAAATTCTTTGAACATGTCTCGGCCGGCAGGCCGAACTTTCAACTTCGGCAGGCCGAACTAAACCGGCAGGCCGAAGG
>CAMOHE010055098.1:43541-95243 GCA_946598075.1 Artocarpus hirsutus
ATCATTTCGGCCTGTCGAACTTAATAGTTCGGCCTGCCGAACTACCTTAACACTCAAAATTCATTCATAACATATAATTGCCCATAAAAATATAATTAACACATAACATTAATGACATGAACAATTGAGCACATCAATTCCACGCGAGCGTCACCTGTCATAACACTTAAAATAAAATGGTTAGCACCATTTATCATATATCACAGCACTTATCATGAGTATAACACTTATCAAGAGCATATCACTTAACATCGTCATAAACATATCATAACATTTAACGTCGTTATTAATAATAACATTATCTGTTACATCAAATTAGGCGGGCGTTACACAAAGGACATAAGCCAAATCAATTCCACTTTATGTCCTGATCCAATATATCGTCACCTATAACAATGTACCAGTGTTTCCACATGTGGAGTTCAACTACGATGGCCAAGACAAGCCATCTCCCATCAGGGTTGTAGACAACATAACAATCTTAACATTAATAAAGCACCTAACTTTATTCCTTTGATTGCAGATCTTATGATTTAGACCATCACCTTAAGAATCATGTCTTCCGCAGAATCTATCCATCATATGCCTGATTACAAAAGGTTTAAACTGACAATATCATACTTTTGTTTGCTTACATATATTTAACAATATGAACTTAAAGAGAACAATAATTGGTATATGAATAATAAATAAATTCTTTATTGATAAAATGTCTCCAAAAACATATTACAACATTTTATTCCTTAGGGCATACATGTATGATAATCTTCCAATTACACTAAGTGAGTAAATATGACAAATCAGGCATCACCATAGCTTCCATATGCCTCTTGAAAACCCTCGCAGTTAGTGTCTTCTTGAATAGATTAGCTAAATTGTCCTCAGATGCAATTTTGCATGCAACAACATGCCCGTCCTCAATAAAGTCCGTTACACATGATACTTTCGATAAATATGCTTACTCTTCTTATCAAATCTTAGTTCCTTAGCATTAGCTATCACTGTAGTATTATCACAATACAACAATATTTTCATATCTATGCTAGGAACTACCTCCAGATCCCTACAAAACTTACGAAGCCACACTGCTTCTTTCAAAGCATCACTATCTGCCACATACTTGACTTCCATTATTAAATCTAAAGTGTAATCTTGCTTAACACTTCTCCAAACAATGACACCATCACCCAAAGTAAACACAAAACCAGAAATCAATCTCCTCAAATTTAGACAAGATTGGAAATCTAAATCAGTATATCCTCAAGGTGTTAAGTCCTCATCCAAATATACAAGCATATAGCCTCGAGTTCTTCTCGAGTACTTGAAAATATGCTTGATCATAACCTAGTGGTTCAGTCCTAGATTTGACTGAAACTGGCTTGCCATCCCGATCGCATAACTAATACCCGGTCGTGTGCCATGACATACATGAAACTACCTACTACCGAAGCATAAAGCACCTTCTTCATGTATTTTCATTCTTCATCAAACTTTGGCAAGTATTTCTTAGAAAGAGTAATTCTAGACCTAGATGGTTGCCCACCTTTCTTAGAATCCTACATTGCAAACCTCTTAAGAATTTTATCTATATAGCTCACTTAGGACAAAGCTATCATTCTGTTCTTTCTATCCTGAAAGATCTGGATATCGAGAACATATTTAGCTTCACCTAAGTCTTTCATGTCAAACTATTTAGTCAACCATAATTTTACCAATGACAATGGCCCTATGTCATTACCAATTAGTAAAATGTCATCTACATAGAGCAGTAAAAAAACCACCTTCCTATCCTTAATGTGTTTGTAAACACATGGCTTATCCACATTTTGTTTTAACCCATAAGTCTTGATCATCTAATCAAAACTTATGTTCTAAGAACGAGAAGCCTATAAAAGTCTATAAATTGACTTTAGTAGCTTACAAACCTTACCCTTTTTGACCTATAGCCTTAAACCTCTTTGGCTGTACCATATATATGGACTCATCAAGATAGCCATTCAGAAAGGCTATCTTGTCATCTATTTGCCAACTATTGTAATCGAGAGCGGCAGCTATAGACAAGAGAATCTAGATGGACTTAAGCATGGCTACAGGCAAAAAGGTTTCCTCGTGATCGATTCCTTCCTTTTGCATGTATCTCTTAGCTACCAGTCTAGCCTTATTGGATTCGACTTTTCTATATGCTCCTCTCTTTCTCTTATAGATCTACTTACAACCCTTGGGTTTTACCCCTTCAGGAAGATTCACAAGTTTCCAAACCTGATTAGTCTCCATAGACTATATGTCAATGTTCATGGCTTATATCCAGTGTTTTGAATCAACATCCTTCATAGCCCCTTTGTAAATATAAAGATTCCTGTCTTGTTAATCCGGTTCAGCTAAAAAGGCCTCACCATTGAACATATACCTCTCGGGTTGACTCTTGATCCTCCTACTACACCAAAACCCTTAGGTTGTTATTTGGTTGGTTTTTCTACATTGATTAGATTGGTTTCTACCGAAACCTCTAGAGTGATTGAATCACTTACTAACTCCTCAAGTACTACTTTACTTCAAGGCTTAAAGTTGTTCATGTAATTTTCCTCAAGGAAAGTTACATTTGTTGAAACCATGACTTTATTTTCCTTTAGGTTATAGAAATAACCCCTTTAGTCCCTTTTGGATATTCTACAAACACACAAAATTCTAAATCTGCTTCCAACTTATTTGCTTCCTTATATAGGACATGAGCGAGATATCCTCATATGCAAATATGGTTTAAGGATGTCTTCTTCCTTGTCCACAACATGTGAGGAGTTTCAGAAACCAATTTGACGGCATATTGTTCAAAAGATAACATGCGGTTTGTAGTGCATATCCCAAAAAAGATAAAGGCGATGATGAATAGCTCATCATGGACCTGACTATTAGACATGTATACCCTAAGGAGTAAAAATATAATATATTTTTGAAGACATTTTTATCAATAAAGAATTTATTTATTATTTATATACCGAATATTATCCTCTTTACATTCATATTTGTTGAATGTATATTAAGCAAACAATAGTTTAAGACTGTCTATCTAAACCCTTAAGAATTAAGCATGTGATAGACAGATTATGTGGAAGACACAATTCTTAAAGTGATGGTCTAAACAATAAGATCCGCAATCAAGGGAATAAAGTTGAGCACTTTATTTATGTAAAGATTGTTATGCTGTCTATGTCCCTATTGGGAGATGGTTTGTCTTGGCTATTAAAGGTAGACTCCATAAATAGAAACATTGGCATATTGTCATAGGTGATGATGTGTTAGATCGGGACATAAAGTGAATTGATTTAGATTAATAATTCTATCTCGACAAATCGATTCATTTTAGAAAGTCATTTGTACTGTATCTTAATCCTGAGATGAATAGTTGGCCTGTTGTCTTGACTTGTGTCTTTTGATATACCAATAGATGACACATACATTTTAATAGTGGTATGCATGTTGGTACGTTGAAGGCATGACTCTTGATAGCGAAGACCTATTATTTATAGATATGGAATCCATAGCTCCTCTTTAGGAGTGGTGATATCCTCTTATATACATTATCCTGTAATTGGAAAATTGGAACGCTCAACCATTTGGATACATAGGTGTAACTGAATGGTATGCCATCTTTGGATGGTATTCTAATGGTGAGATAAAGGAACGTAAGATAAAAATAATCGAGAGGGTAAGATAGAACTTGTCCTTAAGCTGATTATGGATAATTCTATAAGGATACGATACACTATGATATGTTATGGAGACTTAGCTATACGGGCTTTGTAATTCTATATAGTTCGAGAGTGCACTCCAAGCTTTTAGTGGACTAGCGTTGGAGATGACAATTATGAAATGTATGTCTGGGATATTAGGTTTCATAATTATCGGGAGCTTGAACTATATAGATCCATCAGTTCCCCTTTGCTTAGCTCACAAAAATCTTGTAACGATATGACGTATTTGTTCAATAATTGGTGACTTATGTCATATTTATCAAATTGGCTAAAATTTGAAAGAATCAGATAATTCATGTCTATTTATCGGTTGGATTACTTTTAAATTAATTCAAGATAAACTTATTGAATTATTAGGAATTCATTTATTTTCCTAGAGATTATCTAGATAAAGCTGTTTTAATTAGATAACTTTTCTATTGAGTTATTTAAATTAAAACTGAGACTTCGTCCTATAAAATCTCAAGTGAAAAATAAAAGATTTGTCGAGATTTTTATCGACAGTTTGACATGTCGGATAGACAGATCGACATGCCAACCACACGATAAAAAGATCACACGTTTTCAAGTGGATTTCATCAGGTATTGATCCAAATTTGATTCTGATTCAAATTTTGAGGCATTATATAATAAAGATTGACTCCTAGACCCAACCTCTATAAAAAGGGAGTGAGTCTTATTATTATTTAGATCAGTTGAGAGATTAAGAGTGAAACTCTAATAGTGAGATTCTAAAATTCCTTGAGAGCTCTTGTTCACAAATCATGATCACTAGCTTTGGGTTCTCTCAATTAGTTGGAAGGAGAGTCACCTAGAGAAAGAGCTATACGTGTGAGCCCACACTCACTCCAATCGTCGATTAAGAATAGCAAAGAAGACCAGTTGGTTGAGACTCTTTTAGAACGTTACTTCTCTTCACGGATTGCGGGAGTTCTTCAGCATTCAAAGGTTAGTAAGATCTAGATAATTTATGCATATAGTATGTCTTTTAGAAAATACTCTGATATAAAAATTTTAAAAATTCTGCTACGTACTATTTTTTCAACAATTGGTATCAGAGCCATAGTTTTTACGTAAATTTATGAGTTTGCAATCATGCTATATTGTAAATTATGTAATCTTGATCTCTCCTATGCTTGACTTTAATCTTATAGAGAGTTGACACCTAGTTTTCTATATAATATTAGATGTTGTCATGGATTATATGGTGAATGCTTATTAATTAATTATGGTTGATTAAATTATTATTTAATAATTAATTAATTAATTAATTTATACCAGTTATGGTTCCTTAGAGGTTAGAATGTGTATCCAGGTTTTTCATGTAATTAGATGGCAGACAATCATCTCCATCTAGGAATTATTATTTAATTTTAAATTTGTAAGAATCTTGTAATTAAATAATCATTCATTGAAGACGGATCTAGAAGGCGGATCTAGAAGATAGATGATGGCGCTCCCAGGTATTTCTTAAGTCTCTAATTTTATGTTTTTTGGATTGTTGAAAAATAAAATTGATGAATTTCATTAAAATTGTATTTTCTGGAAAGGGTCGCAGATATGATGGTCACAGATCTACAGGTCGGGTGTAAGGTTTGGTAGGTTGTTAACGGGGTAGAAATCAAGTGGCTCTGGCGGCAAGCTAAACTTCTAGTTCGGTAGGCTGATTAGTCATGAATTGGGAGGCCAATTTGTGAAGATCGGAAGGTCGGTGGGTCATGACTGACAGACCGATCACCCAAATCAGCTTGCTAGTAGAGAGCTAGAAATTTTTCTAGAAAAGGTGCAGTTTTTCAATAGAATTTTAATTTTATTTTTGGGACAATTCTGAGAAACATTAAATTTAGATATGACCAAAAATTTGTAGCATTCGATTCATACGGGATTGAAGACTTAAAGATGGGCATTTCATGAAGAAGGATATAGCTTGAGGATTCAAGGATGAAGAATCAATAATCTGTTTTAAATATTCTCTTGTAATCTTTGTTTTCTATTCTCTAGGGTGGAACCATACTATTACGGTTATTTATTATTATTTTTCTTGAAGCTTTGCTAGATTGCTTTACTTTTCTTTATTATAATATGATTTGCCATGCATATTAATAACATGTCACATAGAATAGGGAGTGCCGCTCATATGTGCATTCATGTCTTTCAAAATAAAACCTTGATTTCAAAAGATTGAGTAGGAGAAGGTTATCAAAGAGAGGACCTAAGGCCTCCATCATTGGTCCATAGGAGGAACATGGTGGTCCTGACCCCTAGGAATGGATTTCTATCATGTATCAGGTTAGATCTCTGAGAAAATAAGAAATTTTAGCATGATTTATGGTTGCGCACCCCTAGGAGGTGATTATAAATCATGGATAAGATATGAAACAATGGTTATACACTCATGTTAATTTTATTGTTAACCTCCCCTAGGAGCTCTGTTAATAAAATTAATGGCCAAAGAAACGATTATTAATATATGCTGGATTATACGGGTCCTGGATGGCATATATTAATCAGGAAGGTATTTGTGTTCCTGATTGAATTTGGCATGACTCCCCTAGGAGTTTATTGAATTCTGAGTTGGAAATTATCGTTGTAAGATTATGATATTTTCAAGGTTTTGACACATAAACAAATTTGTATGTTTTTACATTATTGTGTTATCTTACTAAATTATTATGATATGTTTGCTTATGTTTGGTATATGATTCTTTATTGTAGTTTAAAAATGTCTAAAAACGTTTTATCTTTGATACTTGACAAAAACCAATTAACCGTAGAGAATTATAATGATTTAAACAGAACCTAGATACGTCCTCTCCTTTGAGAAACTAAAATTCATGCTAACAACCCCTTGTCCTCCCGAGCCTACGGGAGACTCCACTAATGAGCAATTCCAAGCGTACGATCAATGGAAAGATGCAAACGATCAAACCAGCTGCTATGTTATGGCTAGCATGAATAATGTGCTGCAAGCTCAACATGAGGATTATGAGACTACTAAGCAGATCTTGGATAATCTAGAAGACATGTTTGGAGGCCAGGCCCTAACAAAGCGGCAAAGGGCACTTTGGAAACTCTTGAATTGTAAGTAAAGACTGTAGACATCTATAAAGGAGCACATGTTGTTGGTCTTGGGTAACCTCACTAAGGCACAAACCAATGGAGCCGACATCGATGCTGAAACATAGATGACTATGGTCTTTGAGACTCTATTAAAGGAATTTATTCCTTTTAGAGCTACTTTTAATATGAGCAATAGGTGGGATATGACCTTAATAGAATTAATGAAACAGTTATAGGAGTTCAAACTGCTGATCAGGGAGTCTCTTGCGGGTGGCGAGACCAACATGGTAGCTGCTTCTGGTTCCAATCCTAACCTTGGAAATGGAAAAAAGCAACAGGGCAAGAATGGGAAGTCTTCTATTCCTACTAACAGCAAGAGCAAGAAAAAGAAGAAGAAGAACCTTAGTGCTTCTTCTGCGGGAAGATCGGGCACATAAAGAAGCATTGCATGGACTTCCATTTCAAAGGAGGTAGGTGTGATCTTCTGTATTTAGAAACTTGTTTAGTTGAGGAATCTAGTGACATTTAGGTCATAGATTCCAGTGCAACTAATCATGTTTGTGTTTCTCTACAAGGGTTCAAAGAAACAAGAAGTCTACTTCATGAAGACTTCACGCTTCGAATGGGTGATGGATCCTTAATCTTAGTGGAAGCAGTGAGAGACGCCCATCTTTATTTTGATAATTATAGAAATATAATTTGTGAGATTGTTTTTATGGTCCTAAATTTAAGAGGAATTTAATTTTTGTAGCTTGTTTATTTAAAGACTCCTATTTGGTTTCTTTTAATAATAAAGTGGTGATTCGTAAAAACAAATCTTTTATCTGTTCTGGATGGATGCAAAATAATTTATATTTTATCAAACCTAAATGGACTTACTGCTTAATGCTGAGACTTATCTTTGGTATTTGCGCTTTGGTCATATTAACCTGAATAGGATTCAAAGGTTTGTAAGGGATGGACCTTTAAATGACTTAAAGGTGAAATCTATACCACAATGTGAATGTTGTTTAGAGGGTAAAATGATCAAAAGACCACTCAGGTCTAAAGGCATTAGGAATGAAGGGGTTCTAGAACTTCTGAATAATGATGTTTGTAGACCGATGAACATCCGGGCACGAGGAGGGTATAAGTACTTCGTCACTTTTATTGACGATTACTCAAGGTATGGGTATGTGTACTTGTTGCACCATAAAAGTGAAACTTTTGACAAGTTTAGAGAGTTTTGGGCTGAAGTGGAAAAGCAATTAGGTAGACCCATAAAGGCACTTTGATCAGATTGAGGTGGTGAGTACCTTTCTGATGAGTTCTTAGGATACTTATTGGAGAATGGGATTTTATCCCATTCGACTATGCCAGGCACTCTACAGTAGAATGGCTTAGTGGAGAGAAGGAATATGACTTTATTGGACATGGTCAGGTCTATGATAAGTTATTCATCATTGCCTTTATCCTTTTGGGGATATGCACTACAAACCGCATGTTATCTTTTGAACAATATGCCATTAAAATCGGTCCCTAAAACTCCTCATGAATTGTGGACGGGTAGGAAGACATCCTTAAACTATATTCGTATACGGGGATGTCTAGCTCATGTCTTATTCAACGATGCGAATAAGTTGAAAGCATGTTCAGAAGTTTGCGTGTTTGTAGGATATCCAAAAGGGACTAAAGGGGGTTATTTCTATAACCTAAAGGAAAATAAAGTCATGGGTTCAACTAATGCAACTTTTCTTGAGGAGAGTTACATGGACAACTTTAAACCTTGAAGCAAAGGGGTGCTTGAGGAGTTAAGGAGATCCAATCACTTCGAAGGTTCCGAATGAAACTGTTTCGATCAGAGTAGAAAAACCAAACAAACCCAAACAACAACCTAAGGGGCTTCAGCGTAATGGGAGGATCGGGCGTCAACCTGAGAGTTATATGTTGAATGAGGAAGCCTTCTTGGCTGAACCGGATGAACATGACAAGGATCCTTATACTTACGTACAGGCTATAGAGGATGTTGATTTGAAACTCTGTACAGAAGTCATGAACACAGAGATGAAGTTTATGGAGACTAATTAGGTCTAGGAGCTTGTGGATCTTCCCGAAGGGGTAAAACCCATAAGGTGTAAGTGGATCTACAAGAGGAAAAGTGGAGTGGATTGAAAGGTCGAAACCTTTAAGGCTAGACTGGTAGCTAAGAGTTATACACAAAAGGAAGGAATAGATTACGATGAAACCTTTTTGCATGTAGCCATGCTTAAGTCCATCTGGATTCTCTTGTCCATAGCTGCTGCTCTCGACTACTAGATTTGGCAGATGGATGTCAAGACGGCTTTTCTAAATTGCTATCTTGATGAGTCCATTCATATAGAACAACCAGATGGGTTCAAGGTCAAGGGTCAAGAGGGTAAGGTTTGTAAGCTGCTAAAGTTAATTTATGGACTTAAGCAGGCTTCCTATTCTTGGAACATAAGATTTGATCAGGTGATCAAGACTTTTGGGTTCTCACAAAATACGAATGAACCATGTGTTTACAAATACATTAAGGATGGGAAGGTAGTTTTTCTACTGCTCAATGTAGATGACATTCTGCTAATTGGCAATGACGTTGGGGCATTGTCATAGGTCAAATTATGGTTGACCAAGCAGTTTGACATGAAGGACTTAGATGAGGCTAATTTTTTTCTCGGTATCCAGATCTTTCGGGATAGGAAGAACAAAATGATAGCTTTATCCTAAGCCAACTACATAGATAAAATTCTCAAGAGGTTTGCAATGCAGGATTCCAAGAAAGGTGGGCAACCATCTAGGTCTAGAATTACTTTTTCTAAGAAAGACTCTCCAAAGTCTGAGGAAGAAAGAGAATACATGAAGAAGATGCCTTATGCTTCGGCAGTGGGTACTCTCATGTATGCCATGCTTTGCACACAACTGGATATTTGTTATGCAGTCGGGATTGTAAGTCAATTTTAGGCGGATCCAAGACCAAACCATTTGGTTGCAGTTAAACATATTTTTAAGTACCTAAGAAGGACTCGAGGGTATATGCTTGTATATTCGGGTGAGGGCTTAACTCTTCTAGGATATACTGATTTGGATTTCCAATCCTGTCTGGATTCTAAGAGATCAACTTTGGGGTTTGTGTTTACTTTAGGCGACGGTGCCATCAGTTGGAGAAGTGTAAAGCAAGATTCCACTTCAGATTCAACAATAAAAGCCGAGTATGTGGCAGCCAGTGATGCTTCAAAAGAAGCACTGTGGCTTTGCAAGTTCCTTGGGGATCTTGAGGTAGTTCCTGGAATGGATAAGGCGGTATCATTGTACTGATGATAACAGTGCGATGGTAGCTAATGCTAAGGAACCAAGATTTCACAAGAAGAGTAAGCATATTTATCGAAAGTATCATGTGGTAAAGGACTTCGTTAAGGACGGGCATGTCACGATGTGCAAAATCACATCAGAGGACAATTTAACAGATCCATTTACGAAGACACTTACTAGGAGAGTTTCGAGAGACATGTAGAAGCTATGGGGATGCAAGATTTGTCATATTTACTCACTTAGTGCAAGTTGGAGATTGTTAGACATGTATGCCCTAAGGAGTAAAAATGTAATGAGTTTTTGGAGACATTTTTATCAATAAAGAATTTATTATTTATATACCAAATATTGTCCTCTTTACGTTCATGTTTGTTGAATGTATGATAAGCAAACAATAGTCTGAGACTGTCGGTCTAAACCTTTAAGAATTGGGCATATGATGAATAGATTATGCGGAAGACACGATTCTTAAGGTTACGGTCTAAATCATAAGATCCGCAATCGAGGGAATAAAGTTGGGTGCTTTATTCATGTAAAGATTGTTATGTTGTCTATATCCCTATTAGGAGATTGTTTGTCTTGGCCATCGGAGGTGGACTCTACGAATAGAAACATTGGCACATTTAATAGGTGACGATGTGTTAGATTAGGACATAAAGTGAATTGATTTGGATTAATAATTCACTTTAGACAATCATTTGTATTGTATCCTAATTTTGAGGTGAATAGTGGGCCAGTTGTTTTGACTTGTGTCTTTTGATGTACCAAAGGGTGACACCTACATTTTAATAGTGGTATGCATGCTGATACATTGAAGGCATGACTCTTGATAGTGTAGACCTGTCATTCATAGATATGGAATCCAAAGCTCCTCTTTAGGAGTAGGGATATCCTTTTATATGCGTTATCTTGTAATTGGAAAACTGGAGCACTCCACCATTTGGATACATAGATGTAACTAAATGGTATACCGTATTTGGATGGTAAGTTTTCCAATGGTAAGATAATGAAATGTAAGATAAAAATAATCAAGAAGGTAAGAAGAACTTGTCGTTAAGCTGATTATGGATAATCCTATGGGAATACGATACACTATGATATGTTATAGAGACTTAGCTATACGGGCTTCGTAATTCTATTAGTTCAAGAGTGCAGCAACAAGCTCTTAGTGGAGTAGCGTTGGAGTTGATAATCATGAAATGTATATTTGGGATAGGGTTTCACAATTATCGGGAGCTTGAACTATATAGGTTCATCAGGTCCCTTTTGCTAACTCACAAAAATCCTGTAACGATACGATTTGTTTTTTCAATAATTGGTGACTTATATCATATTTATTTGATTGGCTAAAATTCAAAAGAATCAGATAATTCATGTCTATTTATTGGTTGGATTAATTTTGAATTAATTCAAGATAAACTTGTTGAATTATTAGGAATTCATTTATTTCCCTAGAGATTATCTAGATAAAGTTGTTTTAATTAGATAATTTTTCTATTAGGTTATTTGAATTAAAACTGAGGTTTTATCCTATTAAATCTCAGGTGGAAAATAAAAGATTCGTTGAGATTTTTATTGACAATTCGGCATACCGATCCTCAGGTTCGGCCTACTGAAGGGGCAAGTTCTGCATGCCGGTTAGATAAATCAACATGCCGACCACGCGATAAAAAGATCACGTGTTTCACACATATTTCATCAAGTATTAATCAAAAAAAAAATTTTATTCAAATTTTGAGGTATTATCTGATAAGGACTGACTCTAAGACCCAACCTCTATAAAAAGTGAGTGAGTCACATTATTATTTAGATCAGTTGAAAGGTTAAGAGTGAAACTCTAATAGTGAGATTCTAAAACTCCCTGAGAGCTCTTGTTCGCAAATCATGAACATTAGCTTCGGGTTCTCTCAATTGGTTGGAAGGAGAGTCGCTTGGAGGAAGACTTGTATGTGTGAGACCACATTCACTCCAATCGTGGATAGAGAATAGCAAAGAAGACCAGTTGGTTGAGGCTTTTCTAGAACATTACTTCTCTTCACAGATTGCAGAAGTTCTTCGGCATTCAAAGGTTAGTAAGATCTGGTTAATTTATGCATATAGTTTGTCAAACTTGTGTTTTGGAAAATACTCTGATATAAAAATTTTAAAAATTCTACTGCGTACTATTTTTCTAACATTTACCATGTCCAACAAATTCATATTCCTTCTCTCAGCTACACCATTTTGCTACAGAATGCCTGGCGTAGGGATAAAATCCCATTTTCTAATAAATGTTCCAAGAACTCATCGGATAGGCATTCACCACTTCAATCAAACCAAAGTGCTTTTATGGGTTTACCAAATTACTTTTCCACTGAAGCCTAAAACTCCCTAAACTTGTCAAAAGTTTCACTTTTGTGATGCATTAGGTAGACATGCCCATATCTTAAGTAATCATTAATAAAAGTGACAAAATACTCATACCTCCTCGTGCCTGGACGTTTATAGTGTTAGACACGTATGCCCTAAGGAGTAAAAATATTGTAATATGTTTTTGGAAACATTTCATCAATAAAAAAATTATTTATTATTCATATACCAAAAGTTGTCCTCTTTACGTTTACATTTATTGGATGTATGATAAGCAAACAAAAGTCTGAGACTATCAGTCTAAACCTTAAGAATCAGGCATATGATGGACAGATTATGTGAAAGACATGATTATAAAGATGACGGTCTAAATCATAATATCCACAATCAAGGGAATAAAGTTGGGCGCTTTATTCATGCTAAGATTGTTATGTTGCCTATATCCCTAACGGGAGATGGTTTATCTTGACCATCAGAGTTGGATTCGGCAAATAAAAACTTTGGTTCATTGTCTTAGGCGATGATGTATTGGATCAAGACATAAAGTAAAATTGATTTGGATTAATAATTCTGTCTAGGCAAATCAATTCACTCTAGACAATCATATATATTGCATCTTAATCTTGAAATGGCTAATAGGCCCATTGTCTTGACTTATGTCATTTGATGTACCAAAGGGTGACGTACTGATTTTATGATGGAATGCATATCGGTACGTTGGAGACATGACTCTTGATAGCGTAGACTTGTTATTCATAGATATGGAATCGATAGCTCCATTGGTGGAGTCGATGATATCCTCTTATATGTGTTATTCTATAATTAGAAGACTCGAGTGCTCAACCATTCGGATGCATTGGTGTGATTGAATGGTATATTGTTTTTCGATAGTAAGTTTTCCAATGGTGAGATAATGGAACTTAAGATAAAATAGTCGGGAAAGTAAGACATAATTTATCCTTAAGCCAATTATGAATATCCTATGGGGATACGACACATCATGATATGTCATGGACACTTAGCTAATTTGGGCTTCAGAATTTTATATAGTTTAAGAGTACAGCTCTAAGCTTTTAGTGGAGTAACGTTAAAGTTGATAATTGTAAAATATATATCTGGGATATTATATTTTATAATTATCGGAGCTTGAACTATAGGTCCATCAGGCCCCTTTTGCTAGCTCATAATAAATCTTGTAACGATACGATGTGTTTTTCTAATAAATTGGTGACTTATGTTAAATTATCAAATTGGCTAAAATTCGATAGGATCAGATAATTCATGTTTGTTTATTGGTTGAATTAATTTTGTAAATTAATTTAAGATAAACTTGTTTAAAATGACTGTTTTAATTAGATAACTTCTTTATTAGGTTATTTGAATTAAAACTGAGGCTTTATCCAAAGAATCTCATGTGGAAAATAAAAGATTCTCAAGGATCTTATTATCATAAGTTTGGTAGGCCAATTAGTTAGCTCGGCCTATCGATGGAGCAAATTTGGCAGGCCGATCTATTAGTTCGGCTGCCGATTTAACGATAATTTGATCACATTTTTTTTATGTATTTTATCAGAAGTTGATCTAGATTCAAATTTTTGAGGTCTTATCTAATGATGACCAACATTGGGGACGACCACTATAAATAGAGAGTTAGTTTTTTGAGTTACTTGGATCAATTAAAAAATTAAGAGTGAGTACTCTAGGCTCAGAGTCTCTAAAAACTCTTTGAGAGCTATTGTTCATAATCATGAACCTTAGTTCTAGGTTTTCTCATTTGGTTGGAAGAAGAGTCACTAAGGAAGAGATATACGATGTGTGCCCACACACACTTCGATCATAGATAGAGAACAGCAAAGAAGACTAATTGGTTGAGACTCTTCTAGAATGTTCTTCTCTTCGCAGGTTGCAGGAGCTCTTCGGTACACAAGGTTAGTAAGATCTAGTTAATTTATATATATAGCATGTCAAACTTGTGTTTTAAAAAATACTCTAACATAAAATTTTTTTAAATTTTTGCTACGTTCTTATTTTCCAATAATTGGTATCAGAGCCATGGTTTAAACATAAATTTAAGAGGTTGTGATCATGCTATATGTATAAATTATGTGATCTTGATCTCTCCTATGCTTGAATTTAATTTTGTAGAGAGTTGGCACTCTAAGGTTTCTATATATATTTATATATGTTGTCATGGATTATATAGTGAATGTTTATTACTTAATTATGGTTAATTAAATTATTGTTTGATTATTTATTAATTAATTAATTTGTGTCGGTTATGGTTACTTAGAGGTTAGATTATGTATATAAGTTTTTCATGTAATAAAAAAGCAGTCTATTATTACCGTCTAGGAATTATTATTTAAATTCAAATTTGTAAGAATTTGGTAATTAAATAATCATTCAAAATAAAGACAGATCTAGAAGGTGGATTTAGAAGATGGAGATGATAGCAGTTTCAAAGGTATTTCCTAAGTCTCTAAAATTTTTGAAAAACTATGTAAAACCTATTTTTTGGAAAAAACATGATATTATGCTTGGTCGGTAGGCTGAACCAGGCCAATTGTTACAGACCGGCAGGCCGAACCTCCAATTCGACAGGCCGTCCATAAGGCAAGATTCAACCAACTCTAGTAGTAGGCCGAACTGCCATGTTTGGTAGGCCCATGGCTCATGACTGGACAGCCAATCACAGAGATCGGTGTACTAATAAAGAGCTGTAATTTTCTCAAAAAATGTGCATTTTTTGGTATAGTTTTGATTTTATTTTTGAGACAATTTTGAGAAATGCAAAATTTTACGATGACCAAAAAAGTGAAGTATTTGATCTTTATGGGATTGAACACTTAAAGATGGATGCCACATGAAGATGGATACAACTTAAAGATTCAAGAATGAAAAATCAATAATATGTTTTGATTAATCTCTTAATCTTTAATTTCTTTTCTCGAAGGTGGAACCATAATATTGTAGTTATTTATTATTATTTTGCTTATGGCTTTGCATGATTGTTTTGCTTGTCTGCATTATAATATGATTTGTTATGTATGTTGATAATATATCATATAGAATAGGGAGTGCTGCTCGTTAAAAATTGTTCATGCATGTTTTTAAAATAAAACCTTGGTTTCACAAGATTGAGTGGGAGAAGGTTTTCAAAGAAAGGACCTATGGCCTCCATCGTTGATCTATAGGTAGCATATGGTGGTTTTGACCCCTAGGAAGGGACTTTATCATGTATCGGGTTGGACCTCCAAAAAGGTAAGATATTTTAGCATGATTTATCGTTGGACACCCCTAGGTGGTGATTATAAATCAGGGATAAAATAATTGAAATAATGGTTATACACTCAAGTTAATTTTATTATTAACCTCCCCTAGAAGCTCTGTTAATAAAATTAATGGTCAAAGAAAATGATTATTAATATATACTAGATCAGATGGGTCCTGAGGGCATATATTATTCAGGAGTGGATCCATGTTCCTAATTGAATTTGTCAAGTCTCCCTAGGCAGCTTGTTGAATTCTGAGTTGGGAATTATCATTGTAAGGTTGTAATATTTTCAAGGTTTTAACACATAAATAAATTGTGTGATTATTTGGTTGTGTTTTCTTACTAAACTGTTATGATTTGTTTGCTTATATTTGGTATATGATTCTTTATTATAGATTAAAATGTCTAAAACGCTTTATCTTCAATATTCGCTAAAAACCAATTAACCAATGAGAATTATAATGATTATAAACGGAACTTGAATATCGTCCTGGCCTTTGAGAAATTGAAATTTGTGCTGACGACACTATGTCATCCCGAACCTACTAGGGAATCTACTAATGAGCAAATCCAAGCATATGATTACTGGAAAGATGCTAAGGATTAGGCTCGGTGTTATGTTATGGCTAATTTGAATAACATGTTGCAAACTCAACATGAAGATTATGAGACTGCGAAGCAAATCATGGATAATCTTGAAGATATATTTGGAGGCTAAGCCATAACAAAACGACAAGAGGCGCTTCAAAAACTTTTTGTAATGCCCGCCGTTTTTTATATAGAAACTTATGTTAATTTAACATTAGAATATGATATTTTAAGTGCTATTATTATTTATGTTAAGTAAATTAATTTTTTTATTTAGTAATGTCACAGGTGACAGCAATGTAGGATCGATGTGCTTGGGATATTCATGTCAAAAGTGATAATAAGCTTAAAGAATTTATTTTTTTCCTTTTAAGAGTTTCAACTTGCTCTAAATTTATAATCTTTATAATGCTCTAGGATTATGTATGCCTAGAGTTATATTCTTGATGATAACATGAATTTTGTCGCATTTCTTCTTATTTTTATAGTATTAATGATGTCATGATAATTACATATGTAGTATTTGTTTTATTATAATGGCAATAAGAAATTAAATAATATAAAGTGTGTAAAAGAATAATGTGTAAATTAACATTTTTAAGGTCATGAAAGTAAATAATATGGCTATGTATAAATAATTATGCATTTATAATTATATTATATTATATTATACGTTTATATTATATTATATTATATTATATTATATTATGTATGCATATATATTACATTAAGAGTAAAGAAACAAAAAAAAAGAAAGAAAGAAAGAAAGAAAGAAACGATAGTCATTGTGCAAAAGAAAAGAAAAAAAAAGAAAAATGGAGAAAAAAAAAGGAAATTGAATTAGATTAGGATTACAGTCTAAAAAAGAAATCTAATTAGATAAGAATTACACTCATTTAAAAAGTGAAAACCTAATTAGACTAGAACTAGGATTTCTTATCCCTATAAATATGTGGCTTCAAGCACATGTATTATTCTTATCCTTATTTCTTGCCTCCATTTTTTCTTATATTCCTCCATGCTTTTATGCTCTCTTTTCTTCCCTAAACCTCACACGCTATTAGTTTGGAATTTTGTTCTCTTCAAGATTTTCTCTCTCAAAGAATCCATTACTCTTATTTTCTTTCAAGCCAAAGTAGAAGGAATTATTTTTAAAGATTTTGTGTGCAAGTATTCGTCTTTGTTGAAGAAAACATAAGAATTACAGGTATGTTTTAAAGTTTTCATGGTTTTGAATTTTATGATTAATGTATATTGTTTTGTGACAAACTTTGTTATAAAATTGTTCTTTTATGATTGTAAATGTGCAATCTTATTTTATGATTGATAGTGTTTATGTTCATATGATATTATAAAATTTCATGAAAATAAGGTTTTATTGTTGAAGTGTGATAAAAGCATTTATTGTTGAAGTGTGATAAAAGCATTTTTAAGGTTTTCAGTTCACTGGTAAAGTGGCTGGTAATGTTTTGAAATTATATGATTTTATTTTCCAGCGATTTTTTAGATATGATGTGTACATATATGTAATGTTTAGGATTTTTTATAAATTTTTGTTCAAAATAATTTTAGGGTTATGAGCTTTCAATCAAACACTACTCATGAAATTTTAATTCCTGGTAGAATTGTATTTGTGCTTTGTACAGCCAATTTTATGAGGTAAAAAGTGCCTTTTAATTCTAAAAAAAATTATTAATCATTGTCGATATATTAACTAAATGTCTGTAAAGTTTTAGCTACATATCCTCATTGTGTTTTAAGATAAAATTCGTTGATTAATAAGTACACAGTGGTTATAAATATCTGCCTAATATGCTTTGTGTAATTCATGAGATGATAAATCATATTTTTAAATAAGTTTTGCATGATTTATTATTTTTCTCACTTATATCTATATGTTAACCTTGTCATATTAAAATTTCAGAAGCTTATCATGCATATTGGATTTTATAAAAAGTTTGAATAGAATATGTTTGTTGTCTAGTATGTCTGATGTTAATATTAACTCTAAATACGAATGTGTGTTTTGAATTACTCCAAATTTATTTGAAGCTGAATTTTAGATATGTTATTATCTTATGTGTCTATTATATGTAGTAATTTTTTTAACTTATTTTATGGCATAAACAATTTAATACATAACTTTTAATTAGGACTTCTTAGTGTCTAGACTTTGCTAGCTAATTTTATGGTATTGAATATGTGATTTATTTTAATTATCAAATGAAATTTTTATGGCTAAAGAAAAATCTGAGCATTGTATTATATATATATATATATGCTAGCTTTAATCCTACAAATTTTCATGTTTTAATTGAATGTGAATTGAAAGATAAAGGGTTATGAACCTTAAAGGTTAGGCAGCTTTTATAATTGGCAGATTTACTTGAATGTTTTAAAAAATTAGAAAAAGATATTTTGGATTAATATTTTTAAGAGAAGAAATTTTGAGTGATGTTTATATATAGTAGCTACGTTATGGAATCATTCTTATACTTTATTCATGCTTATAATTTGAGATTAATTTCTTTAAGTCATTAAAGGTCAAGTTTTTTATCTTTATGTTTCTTGACTTTAAGTGCATGATTGTGACTCAAAAATGCTTTGTTTTGTTAAGAATGATATATGATGATTAATATGGTATTAAATGATATCATGAAGAGGAATATTAATTTTATGTATTATATGAATTATTGACATAAACACTCCAAAAGGCAAGAACACCGAGAACAACGATAACATCACCCAAGTTAAGGTTTAGCAAGCAAGCAAGATAAGTAATTACATTATCATCTCCAACATAATAAAAGTTTATGAAAAAGTTTTGAGAACATGTTTGATGATAATTTTTAAGTTTGTTTTTACATGTTATTTTCTCATGAAAACTTTTGTTGCAACAAGAAAGTTTAACGAATGTTTCAATAATGAGATATATTAAAAGTATATCTATATATATGTATCACTTAATTAAGTGTTGTACATCCTATGTTTATGTTTATGTTTATAATGTCCCAAAGGTTCTAGCTACCCCACTCCTCTTATAATGGTGGGCCTATGATGTTTATGTTGATGGTGCATCGCTTGGGCCCCTAAAGATAAAATAAATGATGTTTTAATATGGAAGTTTAAATGAAAATATATGTTCTATATAAACTTGTGCCTCGTGTACTACTATGATTATGATTACGATTTTACGTCACGATTATGATTACGATTTTATGTCACGATTTTTATGAAATGTTTTATGTTGTGAGATAAGAAACTATACTTACTAAACTTATGCTTACTTAGTTTTATATTATGTTGCAGACAAAGGTACAAGGCATATGGAATAGGTGGAGGATGGAGACGGCAGGTGCACTAGGAGTGTTGGATTGGAAACGAAATCATGTTAAGAAAGGAATTTAAACTAAAACAAAATTTAATATAGTACGTTCTGCATTTTTATTTGTTTGAGACTCATTTCTGTTTGCAATATGTTCTTAAGAATATATGTTTTATTAAATGTAAATTATATTTTAGATTTTTGGTTTCTTAGGTTATTTATTAAGGAATATGCTATTTAGTTTTTTTTATTAATCTTAATTAGTTGTTTGATTAGAAGTTAAGAGTGTTTGCATTGTATGTGTGAGTTTATATTTGTTAAATATTTGTTTTTATAAACTAATTTTTTTGCCAGTAGTGGGTTAGCCGAATGCCTTAAGAGTTTTATCTGGCTAATTAAAGAGGAAAAATTAAATTCAATAAGTAGTTTTTTTTTTATAAATAGAAGTATTTGTTGGGATATATCTATGAGCGTTGTTGATTATTTCAAACTTCTTATTAGTAATTATTAAGTTTAATGGTAAAAGCAACATCTCTTGTGGTGCCTGTAAAGGGGCGTTACACTTTTGAACTGCAAATAAAAGCCAAGGACGTCTGTGAAGGAGTACATGATGTTGGTCATGAGTTACCTCACTGAGGCTCAAGCCTATGGAGTTGATATTGATGTCGAGTAACAAATGACTACGGTTTTTTAGACTTTGTCAAAGGAGTTCATCCCGTTTAGAGCTTTATATAATTTGAACAATAGACAAGATGTGACCTTAACAAAGTTGATAAAGCAGTTACTAAAACTTGAAAATCTTATCAGGAAAACTCCTATGAGTGGTAGGATAACTTGATGGCTACGGCCTGTTCCAATCCTAATTCTAGGAATAGAAATAAGTAAAAGGCTAAAAACTAGAAGTCTTCTATTCCTACAAATGGCAAGAACAAAAAGAAGAAAAAGAGAAACTGAAGAAACTCAAATGCTTTTTCTGTGGAAAGGTCAGGCACATCAAGAAGAATCGCAAGGACTTCCTTTCTCGAGGAGATGCGTGTGATCTTTTGGTTATTGAAACTTGTTTGGTTGACGAATGAAGTGACACTTGGGTCATAGATTCTAAGCAACTAATCATGCTTGTGTTTCTTTACAGTAGTTCAAAAAAATGAGAAGTCTGCTGCATGAGGACTTCATGCTTCGAATAGGCGATGGATACTTGGTGTTTGCTGAAGTAGTGGGAGACGTCTATCTTTATTTTGATAATTATAGGAATTTAGTTCTGCAAGATTATTTTTATGTTCCTAAACTTAAAAGGAATTTAATATCTGTAGCTTGTTTATTTAAAAACTCTTACTTAATTTGTTTTAATAATAAAGTAGTGATTCGTAAAACAAATCTTTTATCTGTAATGGATGAATGCAAAATAATTTATATTTTATCAAACCTAAGATGGACTTACTACTTAACACTGAGGTTAGTGATAATAACTCTAAAAGACTTAAAACTTCTCACTTTAATAAGACCTATCTTTGGCATTTACGATTAGGTCATATTAACTTGAATAGGATTTAAAGGTTGGTAAGGGATAGACCTTTAAGTCACTTAAAGGTAGAATCTATACCATAATGTGAATCTTGTTTAGAGGGCAAAATGACCAAAAGATGATTTGGGTCTAAGGGTAATAGGGTATAGTGATGTTTGTAGTCCTATGTACATGAGTACTTCGTCAATTTTATTGATGATTACTCAAGGTCTAGGTATGTCTACCTAATACACTGCAAAAGCAAAACTTATGACAAGTTTAAGGAGTTTCAGATTGAAGTGGAAAAGCAGTTAAGTAAACCCATAAGAACACTTTGATCCGATCGAGGTGGTGAATACCTCTCTGATGAGTTCTTAGAACACTTATTAGAGAATGGGATTTTATCCCAATTGACTATGCTGGATAGTCTACAACAAAATGGCATGGCTGAGAGAAGGAATAAGACTTTGTTGGACATGGTCAACTCCATGATGAGTTATTTGTCATTACCTTTATCCTTTTAGGGATATGCACTACAAACCACATGTTATCTTTTAAACAATGTGCCTTCAAAGTCAGTTCTTAAAACTCCTCATGAGTTATGGACGGGAAGAAGACATCCTTAAACTATATTGGAATATTGGGATGTCCAGCTCATGTTCTATATAAGGAAGCGAATAAATTAGAAGCACGTTCAAAAGTTTGTGTGTTTGTATGATATTGAAAAGGGATTAAAGGTGGTTATTTCTATAACCCAAAGGAAAATAAAGTCGTGGTTTTAACTAATGCAACATTCCTTGAGGAAAGTTACATGGACGACTTTAAACCTAGAAGTAAAGTGGTACTCGAGGAGTTGATGAGTGATTCGATCACTCCGGGGGTTCCAATAGAAACCAATCCAATCGATGTAGAAAAACCAACTGAACAACAACCTATGCGGCTTTGTCATAGTGGAAGGATTGGACATTAACCCAAGAGGTATATGTTCAAGGGTGAAGCCTTTTTGGCTGAACAGGTTGAACATGATAGGCATCCTTAAACTTACAAGGAGGTTATGGAGGACGTTGATTCAAAACTCTAGACAGAAGCCATGAACACTAAGATGAAGTCTATGGAGACTAATCAGGTCTGGGAACTTATGGATCTTCCCAAGGGGTAAAACCTATAAGGTGTAAGTGGATCTATAAGAGAAAGAGAGGAGTAGATGGGAAAGTTAAAATCTATAAGGCTAGACTAGTAACTAAGGGATCCACGCAAAAGGAAGGAATCGGTTACGAGGAAACCTTTTCACCTGTACCCATGCTTAAGTCCATTCGTATTCTCTTTTCCATAGTTGTCGCTCTTGACTATGAGATTTGGTAGATGGATGTCAAGACGGTCTTTCTGAATGGCTATCTTAATGAGTCTATATATATGGTATTAGCTAGACGGGTTCAAGGCTAAGTGTCAGAAGGATAAGGTTTGTAAGCTGCTAAAGTCAATTTATGGACTTAAGCAGACTTCCTGTTATTGGACGAACCATGTGTTTAGAAATACATTAAAGATGAGAAGGTGATTTTTCTACTGCTCTATGTAGATGACATTCTACTAATTGGCAATGCGTTGGGGCGTTGTCATCAGTCAAATTATGGTTGACCAAGCAGTTTGATATGAAAGACTTGGGTGAAGCTAATTTATTCTTGGTATCTAGATCTTACGGAATAGGAAGAATAGAATAATAGCTTTATCCCAAGCAGGCTACATAGATAAAATTCTTGAAAGATTTGCAATGTAGAACTCCAAGAAAGGTGGGCAACCATCTAGGTCTAGAATTACTCTTTCTAAGAAAGACTTGTCAAAGTTTGATGAAGAAAGTCTGATGAAAAAAAGAATACATGAAGAATGTGCCTTATGCTTCGGCAATGGGTTGTCTCATATATGCCACGCTTTGCACATGATTGGATAATAGTTATGCAATCGGAATAGTAAGTCGATTTCAGTCAGATTTGAGATCACACCATTGGGTTGCAATCATGCATATTTTTAAGTACCTAAGAAGGACTCGAGGGTATATGCTTGCATATTCGGGTGAGGATTTAATATCTCTAGGATATGTTGATTTGGATTTCCAATCCTATTTGGATTCAAGGAGATCGACTTCTAATTTTGTGTTTACTCTAGGCAGCAGTGCCATCGTTTAGTGAAGTGTTAAGCAAGATAGCACTTTAGATTCAATAATGGAAGCTGAGTATGTGGTAGCTGGTGATGCTTTAAAAGAACCAATGTGGCTCTGCAAGTTCCTTGGAGATTTCGAGGTAGTTCCTAGCATGGATAAGGTGGTATCGCTGTATTATGATAACATTGTAGTGATAGCTAATGCTAAAGAACCAAGATTTCGAAAGAAGAGTAAGCATATTCATCAGAAGTATCATGTGATAAAAGACTTTGTTAAGGGCGGGCATGTTGTTGTATGCAAAATCGTATCTGAGGATAATTTAGTTGATCCATTCACGAAGACACTAACTGCGAGGATTTTTGAGAGGCATGTGGAAGCTATAGGGATGCGTGATATGTCATATTTACTCACTTAGTACAAGTGGGACATTGTTAGACATGTATGTTCTAAGGAGTAAAATGTTGTAATATGATTTTGGAGACATTTTATCCGTAAAGAATTTATTTATTATTCATATACTAATTATCGTCCTTTTTATGTTTATATTTGTTGAATGTATGATAAGCAAACAAAAGTCTAAAACTATCGGTCTAAACCTTTAGTAATCAGGCATAAGATAGACAAATTATGTAGAAGACATTATTCTAAAGGTGATGGTTTAAATCATAAGATCCACTATCGAGGGAATAAAATTGGGCGCTTTATTTATGTTAAGATTGTTATGTTGTCTACATCCCTAATGAAAGATAGTTTGTCTCTGCCATTGGAATTGGACTCTGCGAGTAGAAACATTAACATATTTTCATATGTGACGATGTATTGAATTGGGACATAAAGTGGGATTGACTTGGATTAATAATTCCATCTATGCAAATTAATTCACTTTAAACAATCATATGTGTTGTATCTTAATCCTGAAATGACTAATGGGCCTGTTATTTTAACTTATGTCTTTTGATGTATCAAAGGGTGACATCCTGACTTTGTGATGGTGCGTATATCGGTACATTAGAGATATGGCTCTTAAAAGTGTAGACCTATTATTCATAAATATAAAATCCGTAGGTCCATTGGTGGAGTCAATGATATTCTTTTATATGCATTATCCTGTAATTTGAAAACTAGAGCACTTAAGCGTTTAGATACGCAGGTGTAACTAAATGGTATATTATCCTTGTATGGTAAGTTTTCTAATGGTGTGATAATGGAACGTAAAATAAAAATAATCAGAAAGGTAAGATGGAATTTATCTTTAAGCCGATTATGAATATCCAATGTAGATATTATATATTATGATAAGCCATAGACACTTAGCTAATTTAGGCTTTGTAATTTTATATAGTTCAAGAGTACAGCTCTAATCTTTTAGTAGAGTAGCGTTAGAGTTGATAATTATAAAATGTATATCTAGGATATTATATTTTATAATTATCAGAGCTTAAACTATTTAGGTCCATCTGGTCCCTTTTGTTAGCTCATAATAAATCCTATAATGATACGACCTACCTTTCTAATAAATTGGAGACTTATGTTAAATTATTATTAGATTGGCTAAAATTTGATAGGATTAGATAATTCATCTCTGTTTATTAGTTGAATTAATTTTTGTAAATTAATTCAAGATAAACTTGTTGAATTATTCAAAATATTTATTGTCCTAGAGATTATGATTACCTAGATATGACTGTATTAATTAAATAACTTCTCTATTGGGTTATTTGAATTAAAATTGAGGCTTTATCCAAAAAATCTCACATGGAAAATAAAAGATTCTAAGGATCATATGATCATAAGTTCAACAAGCCGATCAGTTAGCTTGGCTTGTTGATGGAGCAAGTTCGGCAGGCTGATCTGTTTGTTTAGCCTGTCAATCTAACGACAATTTTATCATGCTTTTTTGACACGAGTTATCAAAAGTTGATCCATATTTGAATTTTTGAGGCCTTATCTGATATTGACCAACCTAAGGGATGACCTCCATAAATAGGGAGTGAGTTTTCTAAGTTATTGAGATCAGCTGAGAAGTTAAGAGTGAGTACTCTTGTGTTAGATACTCTGAAATTCCCTGAAAACTTTTGTTCACAATCATGAACCTTTGCTCTAGGTCTTCGCGATTGGTTGGAAAGAGAGTCTGTTAGACGTGTATGCCTTAAGGAGGAAAAATGTAACATGTTTTTGGAGACATTTTTATCAATAAAGAATTTATTTATTATTTATATACTAAATCTTGTCCTCTGGAAGTTCATATTTGTTGAATGTATGTTAAGCAAACAAAAGTCTGAAACTGTCAGTCTAAACCTTTAAGAATTAGGCATATGATGGACAGATTATGCAAAAAACACGATTCTTAAGGTGACGGTCTAAATCATAAGATCCACAATAGAGGGAATAAAGTTGGATGCTTTATTCATGCAAACATTGCTATGTTGTCTATATCCCTAATGGAAGATGGTTTGTCTTGACCATTGGAGGTGGACTCCACGAATAGAAACATTGGCACATTATCATAGGTGATGATGTGTTGGATTGAAACATAAATTGAATTGATTTGGATTAATAATTCTATCTCATCAAATCTATTCACTTTAGACAATCATTTGTATTGTATCTTAATCCTAAGCTGAATAATGGGCCCGTTGTCTTGACTTATGTCTTTTGATGTACTAAAGGGTGACATCCACGTTTTAATATTGGTACGCATGCTGATACGGTAGAGGCATGACTCTTGATGGCGTAGACCTGCTAGTCATAGATATGGAATCTATAGCTCTTCTTTATGAGTAATGATATCCTCTTATATGCATTATCGTGAAATTAAAAAACTAGAGCGCTCAACGATTTGGATACATAGGTGTAACCGAATGGTATACTGTCTTTGGATGGTAAGTTTTTTAATGGTAAGATAATGGAATGTAAAATAAAAATAATCGGAAAGGTAAGACAGAACTTGTCCTTGTGTCGATTATGGATAATCCTATGGGGATACGATATACTATGATATGTCATGAAGACTTAGCTATACAGGCTTTATAATTCTATATAGTTCGAGGGTGCAGCTCCAAGCTTTTAGTGGAGTAGCATTGGAGTTAATAATTATGAAACGTATATCTAGGATATTGGGTTTCATAATTATCAGGAGCTTAAACTATATAGGTCCATCAAGTCACTTTTGCTAGCTCACAAAAATCCTATAACGATACGGTGTGCTTTTCTAATAATTGGTGACTTATGTCAATTTTATCAGATTGGCTGAAATTCGATAAAATCAGATATTTTATGTCTATTTATCAGTTTGATTATTTTTGAATTAATTCAAGATAAGCTTGTTGAATTTTCAGGAATTCTTTTATTTTTCTAGAGATTATTTAGATAAAGTTGCTTTAATTTGCTAACTGTACTATTGGGTTATTTGAATTAAAACCGAGACTTTATCCTATAGAATCTCGGGTGAAAAGTAAAAGATTTGTTAGGATTTTGCATTGCAAGTTCGGCATGCCAATCCTCAGGTTTGGTCGGCCGATGGGGTAAGTTCGGCATGTCGTTTAGACAGATCGGCATGCCAATCGCGTGATATCGCACGATAAAAAGATCATGCATTACCACGAGGATTTCATCAGATATTGATCTAAATTTGATTCTGATCAAATTTTTGAGGCCTTATCTGATAAGGACTGACTCTTGGGCCTAGCCTCTATAAAAAGGGAGTGAGTCTCATTATTATTTAGATCAATTGACAGATTAAGAGTGAGACTTTGCTGGTGAGATTTTAAAACTCTCTAAGAGCTCTTGTTTACAAATCATAAACACTAGCTTTGGGTTCTCTCAATTGGTTAGAAAGAGAGTCGCTTAGAGGAAGAGCTACACATGTGAGCCCACACTCACTCCGATCGTGGATAGAAAATAGCAAAGAAGGCCAGTTGGTTGAGGTCCTTATAGAATGTTGCTTCTCTTCACTGATTGAGGAAGCTTTTCAGCATTTACAAGGTTAGTAAGATCTAGTTAATTTATGCATATAGTGTGTCAAACTTGCGTTTTGAAAAATACTATGATATAAAATTTTTAATATTCTACTGCGTACTATTTTTCCAACAATTGATATCAAAGCCATGGTTTTTCATAAATTGGCAAGTTTGTGATCATGCTATATGTATAAATTATGTGATCCTGATCTCTCCTATGCTTGAATTTAATTTTATAGAGAGTTGGCACTCTAGGGTTTCTATATATTTTTTATGTTGTCATGGATTATATGGTGAATGTTTATTAATTAATAATGGTTGATTAAATTATTATTTAATTATTTATTAATTAATTAATTTATGACGGTTATGATTCCTTAGAGGTTAGTATTTGTATCTAGGTTTTTCATGTAATTAAATGGCAGACTATCATCTTTTTCTAGGAATTAGTATTTAATTTTAAATTTGTAAGAATTTAGTAATTAAATAAACATTCAGACAAGACGGATCTAGAAGATGGATGATGGTGTTCCTAGGTATTTCTTGAGTCTCTAATTTTATGTTTTGAATTGTTGAAAATAAAATCGATGAATTGCATTAAAAATTGCATTTTCTGGAAAGGGTGATTTTTGCTCGATCGACATGTTGAACCCTCTAGTTTAGTAGGCTGATGGTCACAGATCGATAGACCAGACGTGAGGTTTGGTAGGCCGTTAGAGGAGAAGAAATCAGGTGGCTCTAGCAGCAGGCCAAAGTTTTGGTTCGACAGATTGATTAGTCATGAGTCAGTAGGTCAATCTATAGAGATCAACAGGCTGGTAGGCCATGACTGGCAAGCCGATCTTGGGGACTGGCAAGCCGATCTTGAGCAAGCCGATCACCGAGATCAGCTTGCCAGCAGAGAGCTGAAAAATTATTCCAAAAAAGGTGTAGTTTTCGATGCAATTTTAATTTTATTTTTGGGACAATTCTAAAAAACATTAAAATTTAAATATGACCAGAAATTTGGAGTATTCGATTCATATGAGATTGAAGACTTGAAGATGGACATTACATGAAGAAGGATACAGCTCGAGGATTCAAGGATGAAGAATCGATAATATGTTTTGATTATTCTCTTGTAATCTTTGTTTTTATTCTCTAGGGTGAAACCATAATATTACGGTTATTTATTATTATTTTGCTTGATTGCTTTGCTTTTTTGCATTATAATATGATTTGCCATGTATGTTGATGACATGTCATATAGAATAGGGAGTGCCACTCAATTCAAAATTATTAGTGCATATTCTTAAAATAAAACCTTGATTTCAAAAGATTGAGTGAGAGAAGGTTTTCGAAAAGAGGACCTAAGGCCTCCATCATTAGTCCATAGGTAGCACATGGTGGTCGCGACCTTTAAGAAGGGATTTCTATCATGTACTAGATTGGATCTCCGAGAGGATAAGGTATTTTAGCATGACTTATGGTTGCATACCCCTAGGTGGTGATTATAAATCATGGATAAAATATTGAAACAATGGTTATATACTCATGTTAATTTTATTATTAACCTCCTCTAGAAGCTTTGTTAATAAAATTAATGGCCAAAGAAACGATTATTAATATATGTTGGATCATACGGGTCCTGTATGGCATATATTAATCAGGAAGGGATCCATGTTCCTGATTGAATTTGGCATGACTCCCCTAGGAGCTTGTTGAATTTTGAGTTGGGAATTATCGTTGTAAGGTTGTGATATTTTCAAGGTTTTGACACATAAACACATTTGTATGTTTTTACATGATTGTGTTATTTTACTAAATTATTATGATATGTTTGCTTATGTTTGGTATATGATTCTTTATTGTAGTTTAAAAGTATCTAAAAATGTTTTATCTTTGATACTTGACAAAAACCAATTAACTGGAGAGAATTATAATGATTGGAAACGAAACCTAGATATCGTCCTTTCCTTTGAGAAACTAAAATTCATGCTAACAACCCCTTGTCCTCCCGAGCCTATGGGAGACTCCACTAATGAGCAATTCCAAGTGTACAATCGCTGGAAAGATGCAACCGATCAGGCCTACTGCTATGTTATGGCTAGCATGAATAATGTGCTATAGGCTTAACATGAGGATTATGAGACTGCTAAGCTGATCTTGGATAATCTATAAGACATGTTTGTAGACCAGGCCCTAACAAAGCGGCAAGAGGCACTTTGTAAACTCTTGAATTGTAAGCAAAGACCGTCAACATCTATAAAGGAGCACATGATGTAATACCTCGTTGAGGCACAAACCAATAGAGCCAACATCAATGTTGAAACTCAAATGACTATAGTCTTTGAGACTCCGTCAAAGGAATTATTCCGTTTAGAGCTACTTTTAATTTGAGCAATAGATGGGATATGACCTTAACGGAGTTGATGAAACAATTACCGGAGTTTGAACTGCTGATCAGGGAGTCTCCTATAGGTGGAGAGTTCAATTTGGTGGTTGCTTCTAGTTTCAATCCCAACTTTGGGAATGGAAAGAAGCAATAGACTAAAAATGGGAAGTCTTCTGTTCCTGCAAACAACAAGAGCAAGAAGAAGAAGAAGAAGAACCCGAAGAAGCTTAAATGCTTCTTTTACGGGAAGGTCAAGCACATAAAGAAGCATTGCAAGTACTTCCTTTGCAAAGGAGGTAGGTGTGATATACTATATCTAGAAACTTGTTTGGATGAGGAATCTAGTGACATTTGGGTCATAGATTCCAATGCAACAAATCATGTTCGTGTTTCTCTCTAGGGGTTCAAAGAAACAAGAAGTTTGCTTCGTGAAGACTTCACGCTTCGAATGGGCAATGAATCATTGGTCTTAGCAAAAGCAGTATGAGACGTTCATCTTTATTTTGATAATTATAAGAATTTAATTTTGCGAGATTGTTTTTATGTTCCTAAATTTAAGAAGAATTTAATTTATGTAACTTGTTTATATAAAGATTCCTATTTGGATTCTTTTAATATTAAAGTGGTGATTTGTAAAAATAAATCTTTTATGTGTTCTGGATGGATGCAAAGCAATCTATATTTTATCAAACCTAAGATGGGCTTACTGTTTAATGCTAAGATGAATGATAATAACTCTAAAAGGCTTAAAACTTTTCACTCTAATGAGACTTATCTTTGGTATTTGCGCCTTGGTCATATTAACTTGAATAAGATTCAAAGGTTGGTAAGGGATGGGCCTTTAAGTCACTTAAAGGTGGAATCTATACCTCAATGTGAATCTTGTTTGAAGGGTAAAATGACCAAAAGACCATTCGAGTCTAAGGGCAATAGGGTCGAAGGGGTTATAGAACTTGTGCATAGTGATGTTTATGGACCGATGAACATCCGGGCACATAAAGGCACTTCGATCTAATCGAGGTGGGGAATACCTTTCTAATGAGTTCTTAGGACACTTATTAGAGAATGGGATTTTATCCCAATTGATTGCGCCGAGCACTCTGTAGCAGAATGGCGTAGCGGAGAGAAGAAATAGGACTTTATTGGACATGGTTAGGTCCAGGATGGATTATTCATCATTGCCTTTATCCTTTTAGGGATATGCATTACAAATTGCATGTTATCTTTTGAACAATGTGCCTTTAAAATCGGTCCCTAAAACTCCTCACGAGTTGTCGACAGGCAAGAAGACATCCTTAATCCATATTCGTATATAGGGATGTTTGGCTCATGTCCTGTTTAAGGATGCGAATAAGTTGGAAGCACATTTGAAAGTTTGCGTGTTTGTAGGATATCCAAAGGGGACTAAAGGGGGTTATTTTTATAACCCAAAGGAAAATAAAATCGTGGTTTCAACTAATGCAACTTTCCTTAAGGAGACTTACATGGACGACTTTAAACCTTGAAGCAAAGTGGTGCTTGAGGAGTTAAGGAGTGATCCAATCACTTCGCAAGTTCTGAATGAAATGTTCCAATCAGTCTAGAAAAACCAGACGAGCCTGAACAACAACCTAAACGGTTTCGACGTAGTGGAAGGATCGAGCATCAACGCGAGAGGTATATGTTCAATGGGGAGGCCTTCTTGGCTGAATCGGATGAGCATGACAGGGATCCTTATACTTACGCAGAGGCTATGGAGGATGTTAATTCAAAACTCTGGCAGAGGCCATGAACACAAAGATGAAGTCTATGGCGACTAATCAGGTCTGGGAGCTTGTGGATCTTCACGAATGGGCAAAACCTATAGGGTGTAAGTAGATCTACAAGAGGAAAAGAGAAATGGATGGAAATGTCAAAACCTTTAAAGCTAGGCTGGTAGCTAAGGGTTATACGCAAAAGGAAGGAATTAATTACAACAAAACCTTTTCGCCTGTAGCCGTGCTTAAGTCCATCTAGATTCTCTTGTTCATAGCCGCCGCTCTTAACTACGAGATTTGGCTTTCTAAATGGCTATCTTGATGAGTTCATTTATATGAAACAACTAGACGGGTTCAAGGTCAAGGGTCAGGAGGGTAAGGTTTGTAAACTGCTAAAGCCAATTTATGGACTTAAGCAGGCTTCCCATTCTTGGAACATAAGATTTGATTAGGTAAGACTTATGGGTTCTCACAAAATGTGGATGAGCCAAGTGTTTACAAACACACTAAGGATGGGAAGGTAGTTTTTATACTGCTCTATGTAAATGATATTCTGTTAATTGGCAATGACGTTGGGGCGTTGTCATCAGTCAAATTATAGTTGAGCAAGTAGTTTGACATGAAGGACATGGGTGAGGCTAATTTTGTTCTTGGTATCTAGATTTTTCAGGATAGGAAGAACAAAATGATAGCTTTGTCTCAAGCTGGCTACGTAGATAAAATTCTTAGGAGGTTTGCAATGTAGGATTCTAAGAAAGGTGGGCAACCATCTAGATCTGGAATTACTCTTTCTAAGAAAGACTCTTCAAAGTCTGAGGAAGAAAGAGCATACACGAAAAAGGTGCTTTATGCTTTGGCAGTGGGTAGTCTCATATATGCCATGCTTTGCATACAACCAGATATTTGTTATGCAATCGGAATTGCAAGTCGATTTCAATCAGATCTAGGATCGAACCACTGGGTTGCAGTAAAGCATATTTTCAAGTACCTAGAAGGACTCGAGTGAATATGCTTATGTATTCTGGTGAGGACTTAACTCCTCTTGGATATACTAACTTGGATTTTCAATCCTGTTTGGATTCTATGAGATTGACTTCGGGTTTTGTGTTTACTTTGGGCAGCGGTGCCATCAATTGGAAAAGTGTGAACCAAGATTGCACTTTAGATTCAACAATAGAGGCCGAGTATGTGGCAGCTAGTGATGCTTCAAAAGAAGCAGTGTGGCTCCGCAAGTTCCTTGGGGATCTTGAGGTAGTTTCTGGTATGGATAAGGCAGTATCACTTTATAGTGATAACAGTGCTACGGTAGCTAATGCTAAGGAACTAAGATTTCACAAGAAGTGTAAGCATATTGATCAAAAGTATCATGTGATAAAGGACTTCGTCGAGGGTAGGCATGTCACGGTGTGCAAAATCGCATTAGAGGACAATTTAGCTGATCCATTCACGAAGACACTTACTGAGAAAGTCTTCGAGAGGCATGTGGAAGCCGTGGGGATGCATGACATATCACATTTACACACTTAGTGTAAGTGTGAGATTGTTAGACGTGTATGCCCTAAGGAATAAAAATGTAAAATTTTTTTGGAGACTTTTTTATCAATAAAGAATTTGTTTATTATTTATATACTAAATCTTGTCCTCTTTTTGTTCATATTTGTTGAATATATGTTAAGCAAACAATAATTTGAGACTGTTGGTATAAGCCTTTAAGAATTAGGCATATGATGGACAGATTGTGCAGAAGACACGATTCTTAAGGTGACGGTCTAAATCATAAGATCCACAATCGAGGGAATAAAGTTCGACGCTTTATTCATGCAAAGATTGCTATGTTGTCTATATCCTTAACAGGATATGGTTTGTCTTGATCTTGAAGGTGGACTCTGCAAATAGAAACTTTGGCACATTGTCAACGGTGACGATGTGTTGGATCGGAATATAAAGTAAATTGATTTGGATTAATAATTTTATCTTGGCAAATCGATTCACTTTAGACAATTATTTGTATTGTATCTTAATCCTAAGATGAATAATGGGCCCGTTGTCTTGACTTATGTCTTTTGATGTACCAAAGGATGACATCCACATTTTAATAGTGGTACGCATTCCGATACGTTGGAGGCATGACTCTTGATGGCGTAGACTAGTTATTCATAGATATGGAATTCGTAGCTCCTTTTTAGGAGTAGTGATATTCTCTTTATATACGTTATCCTGAAATTAGAAAACTAGAGCACTCAACCATTTAGATACATAGGTGTAACCGAATGGTATACTGTCTTTGGATGGTAAAATTTTCGATGGTGAGATAATGGAACGTAAAATAAAAATAATCGAGAAGGTAAGATAAAACTTATTATTAAGTTGATTATGGATAATCCTATGGTGATATGATACACTATAATATGTCATGGAGACTTAGCTATACGGGCTTCATAATTCTATATAGTTCGAGAGTGCAGCTCCAAGCTTTTAATGGAGTAGCATTGAAGTTGATAATTATGAAATATGTATCTGGGATATTAGGTTTCATAATTGTCGGGAGCTTGAACTATATAGGTCCATCAGATCCCCTTTACTAGCTCACAAAAATTCTGTAACGATACGGCGTACTTTTCTAATAATTGGTGACTTATGTAACTTTTATTAGATTGGCTGAAATTCGGTAAAATCAGATATTTCATATCTGTTTATAGGTTGGATTAATTTTGAATTAATTCAAAATAAACTTGTTGAATTATCAAGAATTCATTTATTTTCCTAAAGATTATCTAGATAAAGTTGTTTTAATTAGATAACTTTTCTATTAGGTTATTTGAATTAAAATTGAGACTTTATCTTATGAAATCTCAGGAGAAAAATAAAAGTTTTGCTGGGATTTTTATTGCAGGTTCGACATACCAATCCTCAGGTTCGGCTTGCCGATGTAGCAAGTTCAGCATGCCAGTTAGACAGATCAGTATGTCGATCAGGCGATAAAAAGATCACACATTTTCACAAGGATTTCATCAAATATTAATCCGAATTTGATTTCTGATTTGAATTTTTGATGCCTTATCTGATAAGGACTAACTCTTGGGCCCAACCTCTATAAAAAGATAGTGAGTCTCATTATTATTTAGATCAATTGAGAGATTAAGAGTGAAATTCTACTGGCGAGATTCTAAAACGCCCTAAAAGCTCTTGTTCATAAATCACGAACACTAGCTTTGGGTTCTTTCAATTGGTTGGAAGGAGAGTCGCTTAGAGGAGGAGCTATACGTGTGAGCCCACACTTATTCCGATCGTGGATAAAAAATAACAAAGAAGGCTAATTGGTTGAGGTCCTTCTAAAATGTTACTTCTCTTCATTGATTGAGAAAGCTTTTCGGCATTTACAATGTTAGTAAGATATAGTTAATTTATGCATATAGTGTGTTAGACTTGTGTTTTAGAAAATACTCTGATATAAAATTTTTAAAATTTTGCTGCATACTATTTTTCCAACAGAGTCACCGGTGGAAGAGTACTACAATATGTGCCTACACACATTTCAATCGTAGATTAAAAATAGCAAAGAAGATCAATTGGTTAAGGCTCTTCACTAATTATAGGAGCTCTTTGTTATAAAAAATTTAATAAGATCTATAATTAATTTATATATATAGCGTGTTAAATTTTTGTTTTGAAAAATATTTTGATATAAAAATTTTTAATTTTTGTTACATACTCTTTTTTAATTATTTGGTAATGTTATAAATTAATCGGTGGATAATTTATCCTTATTTTGTAGACCGAATTATCTTAACACGGTACGGGTGGGCCCTAAAGCTCCTTGTCTTCTGCTATGAAGGGAAAAAAAGGGCCATGGACGAAGAAATTAATTAACTTAATCCAAAAACAACTATTAGGGTAAGATTAGGGTTCCACGAAAGGAAATAAGGATTGAGGTCTACGTGGTGGCGGCCTCACTTCTCTTGTCTGCAGCATCCCTTTCGTTCAAGGTTTGTGTTTTCTCATTTCAATTTCTCTCTCTTTTGATTTCTCTTTCAATGTTTTGTTCGTGAAAGTTCTTTTTATTCGGGAATACTGATTTTGTGAGACGAAGAAGAGAAATTTTTGATACAAAAAAACAGTTCGTGAACTTTGACGAACGGGTCGGTTTTCTTTTCCGTTCGAAGAAATGGATTTATGATTGAATCTGTGATGTTGTGATTTCGCTTGACATTTATTGTTTGTTGTCCTAGTTTGATTGATTAATTTTGGTCAATTCATCGTTGTTTTTTGGCCTGTTATCTTGAATTTCTGGTCCTTTGTTTTTTCTTTTTTTGATGGAATTTCTGGAAATGCATTTCGAATTTAATGAAGAATGAGAACGGAGAATAAAATCTATTTAAGTGCTTGTTTGTATATTTGTGTTGATAAATAATGATTCAAGTTGGATCATTGGAGAATATAGTGGCAATGAGTACCCTTTTTGTCTGTGCAATGCAGATCACAAGAACAATGTGTACATTTTTGTAAGTTTCTTGGGGTTTTATTTGTAAGGGCTCATATAACGTCTCGACTAATGGTTTGTTTAATCCGAATTGTTTGTTCGAGGAAGTACATTTAGTGCTAGATGAAATTTCCTTCATACAGTAAGCATAAGTGCTAATTTCTAACTTTTGTTTGATTTGCAGAATTTCTGGATACAAATATGGCTATTGCTCCTCCTTCATCTTCTACTATTCCTACTCTGCAAACGTATGACGTTGATATTAATTTCAGAGGTGCGGATACTCGTTGTAACTTGGTCCGTCGTCTTCATGCTGCATTATGTCAAACGAATGTACAAACCTTTATTGACAGCCAACTTGAGAAAGGAGTTAAAATTTACGATGCATTGGTGGAAGCAATTCAAGGCGCAAAACTTTCTATAATCATTTTCTCAAAAAACTATGCTGATTCTCGATGGTGCTTGGAAGAACTTGCTGAAATACTTGATTGCAAGGAGAAATTTGGGCAATTGGTTGTACCCGTATTTTATGGTGTAGATCCATCACATGTTCAAAACCAAATGGGGGATTATGCAGCTGCATTTGCTAGACTTGAAAAATGTTGCGACCCGGACAAGTTGCAAAAGTGGAAAAATGCTATGTCAATGGCAAGTCAATCAGCCGAGTGGGATACAAGGAACTACAGGTACCTGCAATTTATGTTTTCTACTTTATGTTAATTTCCAATCTTGCCTAACCAATGGCGGTGCAAGAAAAATGATCTGTTACTTAGCTTTACTTAAGAGTTTTCATCGTTCCAATGTTTCTTATATTTTGTTTTGCTTTTGTGAGTATGGTTTATCATTGCTAGCTCTAATGATATCAACAACAAAATATTAACTAATAAAGTAGTAATTACTATCTCTAAAGAATGATGCTAACAAACACAACATCCATTTCTATTGTAATCGGCTGCGTAAGCATGACTGCCTGATTTCCATATTTCAACTGAAAACGGAAAAACTTTTACCTGACCAACTAAAACCTGTGTTTTTGAAGGGACGTTGATTTCATACAGGCGTTGACTGATGATATATTGAAGCTCGTGTTGAGCATAGGTGAAAGCATACTTGCAAATGGGCTGAGCCGACTCAACAACGATTGCCTTGAATGCATCTCTAAAAAAGTTACTTACTATAGGGATTTTGTGGCACTTTCAGAGGTCAGTCACGGAATTCGAAATGGCTTGTCTAACACGGACTGGGTGGGTCCTAAACCTCCTTGTCTTATGCTCCCTGAGAATCCGGACAGCCCCTCTCGATCTTTCTTCAATCTCCAGAACAACAGCGTTTTTGCACTAGACCTACCTGCAGCTGTAGGAAGCCGCAGTTGGGGATCTTCCCATGGCTGGCTTGTGACTATTGACCCTCAATTGAGGGCCAAACTTGTGAATCCCATATCGCAAGTGTGTGTTGATCTCCCATCTCTCATGACTCGCAATGAAATTCCTAGCGGAAATGGGTTATTTATGTTAAGTAAAGCCTTTGTGTTCAAGATGACGGTTGATAAGTTCCTTGTCATGGTAATTTTTCATCCGGAAAATCAGCTGGCTTTTACTACAGTGGCTTTTACTTCAGGAGTTCATGGATGGACTTTTGTTTGCAATCCAGAAGGGTACTTGTTTAGAGACATCTCTTACAACCAAGGCCAAGGTCAAGTATATGCACTTTGTGATCACGGCTCACTTGTTAGAATTGAGTTTTCTTCACCCAACATATCTGGTAGAATGATGGATAAGGAATTAGTTAAGTTGATGGGTCGTTCTCAGCCCCTTACCGCCAGAGCAAAGTTTGTTGCGTCCCACCCTGTAGGTGAATTCTTTGGCTACCAGCCCCAACACAAACGAATAGGCAGAGTATATTTAGTTGAGTCTTGCGATGGTCTTTTTGAGGTATTTCGATATTCCAGTAGTGAAGATTTTGGATATGAGAGTACGATTGAATTTGTGCTTTACAAATTTAATTTGGATAGCGCTGGCTGGGAGGCCGTGTGGAGCATTGGCGACAACGCATTCTTTGTAGGCAACGGCAACTCATGGAGCATTAGTCCTGCAAATTGTGTCAATTGCAAGAACAATAACATCTACTTTGTCGACGACATGGAAGATGGGTTGGGTCTAGATATTGGTGCTTATGACATGGAAACTTGGCAAACTGAATGCCTTAGGTTTGGTGCTGAAATTCCAAATAGCAATCCTCTTGCCACTTGGATAACACCTGGTTTGACTCCAACCACACTTCGTTAGAACAATGATGTTTGATCACTGTATGTACGAGTACCACAACAACGAAAAAAGGGCGCTATGTTCATTTTTCTTGGTTAGTAGTTTTAAATTTATATACACTTATTCTTTTTACTGTAAGGATTAGTGGTTATATACGTTGTTGATTGGCACTGGAGCTCAAAGTTGGTATTTCGAGAAGAAGAAGATAGAAACCTTGGGATGTAATGTTTTATGACGGATGGTGAACTCCGGTATGTCATTTATATGAGCATATAGAAATATCATAGTAAAATATCCAACTCTCATCTTACACAGACATCAATACATTACTCTTCTTCTTCTTCTTCTTCTTCTTCTTCTTTTTGTTTTGTTTTGTTTTGTTTATTTTTTTGTTGTGAAAGGGAACATCATACATTACTGGCAGTGAAAATAAACGGAGGGAGTGTAGAGAACATTTCATGAACATACATGGCGATTTCACCTTCCAATCTTCGTCCGGTATAATTGTCCATTACAGATGTTCAAAGTTGTATCTTCAGCCGTAGGAATTTATTATACTTGTCAGTACGGTTGTTTAAAAGTACGTGCTTGCACACGAGCGTACTCACATTGTTGAATTTTTATTTAACAATATGAATAAAAGTTTGAATTGAAAAACTGTTGCAGTTTAAATTTTTGAGGAAAAATACTATAGTAAAACTATTAGTTTTTAATAAGTAAATAGTTTAGAAAATTGTGAGAGAAAAATTAAGGAACATATTTGAGGGTAATGCCTTTAATAGAGACAAATTAAGCGGAAGCAAGTACTTTAAGGACATATATTTAAAATATAAAATTTTAAGAAAAATATCAAAAAGGACAAAATTGAAAAGATAAATTATTTAGGGGAGAAAAACAAAAAAGGTTTGAAAGCAAAAAAATTGTTAAAATGGAGGGAAAATGAAAACAAATAAATATTTAAGGAAGAAAAAGTTTAAAAGCAAAAAAAAAGAGGAACCAAAACACATGCTTCAACCAAAACGCACGTTTTGGTTAAAAACAGCAGAGCCACGAGGCTCTTATATATAGTTACATTTAAAATATAAAATTTTAAGAAAAATGCTAAAAGGAGGACAACAATGAAAAGATAAAATATTTAGGGGAAAAAAGTTGGAAAGCTAAAAAAAACTGCTAAAAAGGAGGGCAAAAATAAAAAAGAAAAAATATTTATGAGAAGAAAAGAAAAAAAAGGTTAAAAGAAACAAAAAAAAAAAAGAATGGGGATGGGGATGGGGATGGGGAACCCAGAAGCACCGCAGGGCTTCCTATTATATGTATATATAACTAGGAAAGGGATGCGTGCATTAATGTGCATGAAAGCCATTTTTCTTGGTTTTTAAAATGTGAAAAAAATTCACAATTATATTTGCACTAATATGAAATGAACATTGACGCCTGCATTTTCAATATGTACATGATAATGGTTGTTTTTTTAGCCGTTGATATGGCTGGTATTCAAGATCTAATATGTACAATATATATACAATAGAAAAAATAACTGCTTTAGTGTTAGAACAAATAGATACAGCCTGAAGCTAAGTAAACAACCTATTCTCAAGGCCACCACATGGCCACTTTACAACACTCAAATAAAGGGTTGTCCATCTTTTAAGATTATGACAATTGTCACTTATAGCCTTGACACTATCGTACAAAGCGCCCAGGTCAAGGGTTAAACCCGCTTGACTTTCGATCCAAGTGATAAGCTATAAATAAGAGCATTTACTCTACCATTAAGTTAAGTGGATTCTCTTATACCTAATCCTACTCTCACTCTTGGCTAAACAAGTACTTAAATTGAGTACCCGAGAGCCCTTAACTAGCACCACACTAGTGTCCCTTTGACCTCTAAGGCGTTCCCTCTTTTTGTAGGTTCTACACAAGAAGCTAAAACGAGCAAGACAGGTGGTCCGACCATCGTACAGCCGCATGTGGTGTTGAGTGACAGCAAGACATCAATAGTTTTTGTTTATTTCACTATCATTGCTTTCCTTCATTCATTTATTTCTGTTCCTTTCATTTGCTGAGAGTATTCCTCAGAGATATACACGGTCACGTGCTTGTCAAATTTTGCCAATTTTTACATTTTCATTTCTTTTCTATTTCTTTTTTCTCGTTGTTTTTCTTGTATTTTTCATTGGATTATTTTTCGTTCTTTATTTGTTGCAGTTTTTTTTTCTCTTTTTGCTAAAACCTGCTCTCTCACTGTTTCGCTTTCACCACTTCTGAACTTACTACTCTTTGTTTTTGCTGAGAAAACTAGTCCCGTTTTTGCTCTCATCTCCTATTTTTCAGCTGCTCTTATATGTCAAGTTGGACTTGGAAATCAATCTGGTGTTTCTACTCCTAGATCAAACCACTCAAATATTGGGGCTCCTAACACCCTTAATACGCCAGGTAAATGTAGTGTGATCGATCTCATCTTGGAACCGTTGTGATGCGCTGATCGAATTCAACCACTGACCGATCAACTCATCCAAGTACCGCTAAGATTTGGAATGGACATCAATTCTAGATAGAGGGTAACCAATGATGTATTGGAGGAACTGGTTAGTATAGCTAAGAGCCTATATGCACTTGGTACCTCAGCTGAGTCGACAGAGAGCTATCTCAATAGGCTAAGCGAACTTGACGACTTATGCCTTGGAAGGATCGCAAAACGTTTCACCGACTGCAAGAATTTTGTGGCGTTTTCAGAGGCATGTCACTTGAGTCGAATTGCTTGTTCCAACATGGATTGGAATGCAAGTCCTAAAGCATCTTGTCTTATGCTGTCTGAGAATTTGGGCAGTTCTTCTCAATCTTTCTTCAATTTTCAGAACAAAAGCACTTTTTACTAAAACTAACGGCGGTTGTAGGGGGCGAATTTGGGGATCTCCTCATGGCTGGCTTGCAACTTTTGACACTAAACTTTAAGGTAAACTTATAAATCCCATTTCACAAGTGTGTTGCTAGGAGAAACAAATTTGACAAGTTCCTACAAGTCACAACCAGCTTGCTAGGGAAAACCGGTTCCACACGATTCATAAAATCCTTGTCTAGAACATCAAATTTGACAAGTTCCTCGTCATGTTAATTTTTTTTCTAGAAGATTTGCTGGCCTTTACTCAGGTTCTAGACGATGGTGAATGGATCTGGGTTAGCAATCCAAAAAAGCTACTTTTTAGAGACATTTCCTACTTACAAGGACTAGATCAAGTGTGTTGATGCTTACCGTGTTCCGGCGTCGTACCAACACCACGTGCGGCTGCATATGGTGCTCAGCTCTTCCTTGTTCGCCTCTACCCAGATCGGTCATCCTACAACAAGAGGAGGGACACCTCGGAGGTGGGTTAGTCAGTAAATAAGACAAGGGTTCTCTGATGCTCAAGGCAGGGAGTGCTCGGCAGAGGTTGGGAACAAGTTAGTTGGGAAGGAGCCTGCTTGCCTCTAGAAAGCAATATATGCATCCTATTTATAGGTTACCACTTGGACCAGGTATTAGGTGGGTTTTGCCTACAACCCGGTGTCACATCATGACGTGTCAGACGGCAAGTGACAAGTGTTGCATCCCTCTGTCGGTGGATGAGCTCGCATCCGACGGTGAGTTATTTGCCACTTGTGGGCCAGTGACAGCGAGTAGCAACCTACTTAAGAATGACGATGGTTCGACCCGAGCTGATGTTGAGTCCGAGGAGGCACCTAGGGAGGTGCGGCCCGAAGGAGCCCTAAGGAGCACCTCGGATAATGCACCGAGCGTAATTGGGGTCAGTTATGAGCTTCACAAACCTTTGCCAAGATAGGTGGCCGACCACCTGGAGTTCGGCTCCTCGGTGGTAGCGCCGAGCTCACCCTCAACAGTAGCCCCCCAATTCACCTGGTTGGTGTCCGGTCGGGTGGACTATGCCGAGCGAGTGAGGTTGGCTCAAGAAGGAACACCAAGAGGCATCCCGAGATGATGGGAAACGAAGGGCCGCAGGGATTGTCAGGGACACGCATCGCTCTGCAACCGACTGCGCCGCCTGTCAGGCGTAATGATCGCGTCTCTTCATCTTTCGTGCGCAAAATTCTTGCGCGAAACGGCTAGAAATAGGCCTCCTTTTTTCGTCCTTTGCACACGCAATTGAGACAACACTTTGCTCTTAAATTTTGACTGCCGAGCTATTAGCTGTAACTTGAGAGATTTCAGTTCCCGAACGCGCTTTAGCCAAACAGGTAATTTCTAAGGAGTTTAAGAATGAATGACTTGTCTGATTCTCAAAATGTGGCTTGACTTCCAAACTGTTCTCGAGCAGGAGTTCCTTGACATGCTGAACGGACAACACCTTGTGAGGCCGTGCAAGGGTGAGGACCCATATATCGAAGCAGTAACTATTGGCTCCTCTCGAGTTACCTCCCAGGAGAGGGCCGAGCTGGGTGTCGAGGTTGACATTTCGAGCATGTCCGAGCGTCAGTCCGACGCCTCTACCCTGGTTGTGGGAAGAGTTACCGTCGAGATCTTCGACGAAAAATGACAAGCTGAAGAGGCAGAAATGGCCGAGAGACCCTAGTAGACGAAGGCGTCAAGATCGCACATGCCCGTGGTGTAACTGCGTATAGGCTCAGCCAGCCAAGGCAGACCTCGGCTGCAGCCTATTCCAATGCGATGACAGAGTCTCGGCTAGTAGACCTTTGTGCCAATTCAACATCCCCGACAACATCATCCTGATCGTGCCCGAGGAAAGCGACTCCCCCTTGACTCCGCCAGAGGGGTACATTACACTGTACGCAGAGTTCTTTCACGCTGGGCTACGCCTGCCATTCCACCCCTTCCTCCGTCGGGCACTCAACGATCTTAATGTGTGCTCGGCTCAACTAAACCCGAAGAGCTATAGGTTGCTGATCCAGATGTATATACTGTGGAGGTATTATCGGCCTATCGAGATGCCGTGGGAGGCATTTAAATAGGTGTTCAAAATGAAGAAGCTTCCCCGGTAGTCCGGATGGTATTATTTCACCGGCTTTAGAAAACACTTCATTCTAGGCAACCCTGACTCAGACAAGTTCTAGAAATATGAGTGGTTCTACATCGGGGGAAATTACTTGGCCCGAGCCGGTGAGGCCATTCCTGAGGATCAGGGTGTCTCGAGGACATTCGAGCAGGGGAACGTCTGGAGCAAAGGGCCATGGACCCCACGTAACATCACCACGACGGTCGAAGATCTCTTCAAGAAGTTGGAGGCAAAAAGGCAGCAAACCTTTCTACTTAGCAAGGAGATCCTGTCGCTTTACGGTTGGTTTGGGGGAACCAACGAAATAAATCCCCTGCGTAACCTTCAGCCTGCTTGGGATACCGAGCAGGTCACTGTCGCTAGGCCGGGCGCCATCGACATCTGTGGGCCGAGCACAGTCTGATTGATCGGCTGGCGAGGGAACCACCATCGTCCGATTCTGAGGGCTCCTTAGGTGGCTCCTTTGATGTGGGGTCACCGGTCACAGACAAGGACCTCGAGGACTTGATCAGGCTCCTTTATCTGTCGTGTCTGCTCTGGATCGGAGGTTGGTCTTGAGTTTTATTGTCTTGTTCTTGGCACTTGCCGACTTAGTTCTGACTTGGATTTATTTTTGTTATTGTCCTGCAGAGATGTCTTCCAGGCCTAAGCAGAAAAGAGCAAAGGAGAGGCGTGCCATGATGGAGCGCCTCCGTGGAAAGGCAAGGGCGTGGAATTCGGGAAGAAATGTAAGTAGACCCCCCGAGTAGAGTGCCCACCAAGCCCCGAACAGCAATCGGTAGCAATCAAAGAACAGCAGCCTGAGCTGACAAGGGTTGGAGCCTCCTCAAGTGCCACTCCTGAAGCTGGTAGGGCCTCGCCACCCGCCCCAAGGAGATAAGCCGACTACCAGAAGCACATCCTTGAACACCTTAGGGATGTCGTTCCTCAGGAGGAATTCTTAGCGAACCTTCAGAGTGAGGGCTTCCAAGGACTGTCCGAGGCGGTCTTCCGATCAGTTGCCCTGGTGAGCACCCCGTTTTATAATCTTATATGATCAGTTGCCTCTTATTGATCACTAACCGACCTCATTTTCCCCGACAAGTGCCTACGCCCACATGGCCTTGTCCACGGGGATGAAAGAGACCCACCATGCGAAGGAAAGGCTTAGTAGGGCCATCCTCAAGCTTCGGGAAGCTGAGAAGGATCTCGGTGAAAAGAACACCGAGCTAGTTCAAATTAGAGCTTCACTGACCTAAGTCAAGGAGAAGGCGAGAAAGGCTGAGGAGAAGGCCGAGGATGCAAGTAGGGCAACCGAGCTTGTGAAGGGTCAGCTCGAAGCTTCTCAAGCAGAAAATTGCCACCTTATGGAAGAGCTCCCGAGCTGACTCGCTCAAGCCGTCGAGGAGTTCAAAGAATCCTTAGCGTATGCTAACCTGTACTACTTCGGAATGGTAGACCTAAAGGAGAAGTTGATCGCTCAATACCCTAAGACCGCGGGTTTTAACTGGTCGGCCCTGATAGTCGAGCCAGGGCAAGCGGTGGCTCCGTAGGCATTCGAGGTCATTGAGGTGGACGACAACAATGATGGGGACGAGCAAGGCGTCGGTGGCAGTGAGGCGGACCAAGCTGCCAGAGGACAAGGTGATGGTGGCAACGAGGATGATGCTAGGGATAGGGCCCAGGCTTGGTCATCTCATTTTTTGTTTTTGTTTGTTTTGTATCCGGGCTTGGGAGGTGCCCGGTTATTTGTACCACCCCATTATTTTGAACAAACGACATTTTCTTTTCCAAGATATTGATCCTCGAATTTTAAAATTTTATTAAGTAAACTTATTCTCAGGTAAGCAAAATGTGTTCAGTGGAGAGTTCCTCGGGAGTGTAGGCACCTCGACCTCGGGTTGGTTAGTAAATTTGGATCAAGTTAGGTGCTTCTCAGAAGGAGCTTTCATCACTTGTTCTCTAAAATCCTTTTTCAACCTAGTTTCTGCCGACTTATGATCCTGACGATCACCTGAGTTAATCCGAGAACGTCGTGGTGATCCGATTAGATCACCCGTCACTCGGTTGGGTAGAGCACAACAACATGTGATGACCCTTGCCCTGTCGTAACCCCCCTAGACTTGTTTAAGTTGTTGGAAACTTGTATAAGTCTAATGGTGGTCGGGACTTTATCCTGCTAGGATGACTTTTTGCGACAGCCTGCACAGGGCAGACGTGATTGGCTGACTTTTGATCAGCTCCCCAGCATAGCTGGCGGTTAAGACAATCCGTCTTTGGGAATTGTGTCCGGACAACCGAGTTGGAGTCGAAGTAACTCTGTTCGGGATTTGAGATTCCTTAAACATGTATTGCTCAATGGAATAGTGTAGGAATTTTGCATTTCATTGATGTATGATATTTACAATCCAGTCCTATTCAATAGGTTTAGTTACAAAGGAACGTAGCCAGAGGTCAAAAAGTGTTTCCGGCTAGTTTTAACAAAAGAATCTTTTTAGTAGCTCGGCGTTCCAAGGGTGGTCGAGCAAATTGCCATTGGTGTCGGACAGCCTGTACGTTCTTGGCCGTACAATTCCTACGACCCTATAAGGTCCATCCCATTTCAGTCCGAAGGCTCCCACCTTGGGCTGGGGGACCGTGACTTTCTTCATCACCAAGTCTCCAACTTTAAAGCTCCTCGGTTAGACTTGTTTGTTATAATACCGAGCAACGACTTGATTCCAGGCTGCATTACGAATAATAGCTTGGTTTCTCCTCTCCTCGAGCAGGACAAGTTCGGACATCATGGTTTTAGCATTTCGTTCTTCCTCGAATTGCTTGATTCGATAGCTCGGTAGACCGACTTCAACAGGTATTACGGCTTCAGCGTCGTACACAAGTGAGAACAGTGTTTCTCCACTAGCAGTCCGAGCAGTTGTTTGGTAAGCCCAGAGCACTTTCAGAAGCTCATCAATCCATGCTCCCTTAAGGCCTTCGAGCTTCTTCTTCAAGTTGTCCTTAATCGTCTTATTTACTGCTTCGACCTGCTCGTTACTCTGGGATAGCTCAGGGAAGAGAAAACTTTCTTGATGCAGAGCCGCTCACAGAGGTGGAGTAAACTTGCCGCTTCAAATTGCTTGGCGTTGTTAGTTACGATGGTGTGTGGAATGCCAAACCGACAAATGATGTTCTTCCACACAAAGTTGGTGCATTTCGCCTTGGTCGTGTTAGTGCACGGTTCCACTTCAACCCATTTGGTCAAGTAGTCAATAGCCACTATGCAATATTTGAATTAAGACTAGGTCGACAGAAGGGGCCCGATCAGGTCAATGGCCCACTTCGCGAAAGGCCACGCCGAAGTTACCGAGGTGAGAGGCTCGGCGTGGTGCATGAACAACCTCACAAATTGCTAGCACTTCACGCATTTCTGCGCATATTTCTTGCAATCTTGCTGCATGGTCTACCAATAGTAGCCTTGTCGAAGGCATTTTTGGGCCAAAGACTGCCCCCCAGAATGGTTTCCGCAGATGCCTTCGTGGATTTCCTTCATCAGGTATCGAGCCTTGTCTGGCCCTACACATTTAAGGCATGGGGTTGTATAGCCGCGTTTGTACAATTTTCCACCGATCATCGAATATTGGGCCGAGCTGTTGCAGATCTGACATGCTTTTTTGTTATCGTCGGGTAGTTCGGTTGTGGTCAGGTATCGGATGATCAGTTCCATCCAAGCAACCGTGGTCTGTTTGGCTATGCTTGACACCACTCCAGCTATACTTGGCTCAGGTAGCCTCTAAATGGGGATCGAAGTGAGGTCGTCGCCACCCAGCCCAGATGCAAGCCTAGCAAGAGCGTCGGCTTCGGAGTTCTCAGACCTAAGAATCTGCTTGAAATTGTATGATTTAAATTGGCCGAGCAGCAGCTTGACCTTTTGTAAGTATGATGCCATTGATTCCGTCCGAGCTTGGAAAACTCCAGCCACTTGTTGGACAACCAGCATTGAATCGCTATGGACAGTAATGCGATCTACATCAAGCTCTCTTGCGATCCGAAATCCGTCCAAGAGTGCTTCGTACTCTGCTTCATTATTTGAAGCCTTAAAGTTGAACCTGAGGGCATATGGTATTTTATGGCCGTTTGGACTAATTAGCAGCAATCTAGCCCCTGATCCATCTATGCAAGATGACCTGTCTACAAAGAGTTTCCATTCTTGCTCTGGTTCAGGGTGACGTTTGGTGCAGCTAGGAGCGTCATTTTCCACTTCGGGCGATTTCTCAGCCAGAGGCGCCTTCCTCGGCATTTGTAAATTTGACGATGAAGTTAGCCAGTGCTTGGGCTTTGATTGCAGTTCTTGACACAAAATGAACATCATATTGGCCTAGCTCGACCGACCACTTGGCCATTCGACCTGATATCTCTGAATTCTACAAAACTTACCAGAGTGGGAACTTGGTCGGTACTTTTATTGTGTGGCCCTGATAATAAGGCCGTAACTTCTGAGCAGAGGTGACCAAGGTGAAGGCCAGCTTCTCAAGTGGAGGGTACCTCTCTTCGGCACCCTGGAATGCATGGCTGGTGTAGTAGACCGAGAGTTAAGCTCCCTCTTCTTCTCAGACCAGAACTGAGCTCACAGCCCTCTCAAAAACAACTAGGTAGGCAGTTAACGTTTCTCCTGGCAAAGGTTTAGATAGGAACTAAAGCGTGGCCAGGTACCTTTTTAGGTTCTAGAATGCTTCTTCACACTCCCTGCTCCACTCAAACCTCCACTTGAGTGCCTTAAAAAAAGGATGGGACTTTTCGGTAGCTCGGGAGACAAACCTAGACAAAGCCGTTATCATGCCGGTCAGCTTCTACACTTCTTTCACGGTCCAAGGAGAGTGCATGTCGATGACTGCTTGAGCCTTTGTAGGGTTGACCTCAATACCCTGTCGGTTCACTAGGAATCCGAGGAACTTGCCCGAGCTCACCCCAAAGGCATACTTCACTGGGTTGAGTTTCATCCCATACTCCTAGAGTATATCGAAGATTGCTCGGAGGTCAGTTATATGATCAGATGCTCGGACAGATTTGACCAGCACGTCATCCATGTACACCTCTATTGTCTTATCGATTAGCCTAGCAAACATCTTGTTGATGAGCCGCTGGTAAGTTGCCCTAGCGTTCTTTAATCTGAAGGGCATTACTACGTAACAGTAAAGCCCCTAGTCGGTGACAAAAGTTGTCTTCACCTGGTCTTCCTTGGCCATTCAGATCTGATTGTATCCAAAACATGCATCCATAAAGCTTAGCAGCTCGTGCCTGGCTATTGCGTCCACAAGCTGATCTATCCAGGGCAATGGAAAGCAGTCTTTTGGGCACGCCTTGTTTAGATTGGTATAATCTATGCAGACCCGCCATTTCCCACTGGCCTTTTTGACGAGCACGACATTGGCCAACCACTCTGGATACTTGACTTCTCGGATAAATCCAGCCTTGAGTAGTTTCTGAACTTCCTCATTTACGGTAACGTATTTCTCCGGATTAAAGGCTCTTCTCTTTTGTATTACCGGCTTGTAATTGGGCTGCACATTGAGGCGATGGCAGATCACGCTCAGGTTTATGCTAGGCATGTCCTTATGTAACCATGCAAACACGTCCCGATACTCGGTAAGCAGCTTCTCCAGGTCAGCCCGAATCTCAGCTGGGAGCTATGACCCGAGTTGATCCATGCGTTCAGGATGTTCTGGGTCTAGGCTAAACGGCACTAGGTCCTCGACAGGAGTTGCTTTAACCTCTTCCTCAGGAAGTCGGGGGTCACGGTCGGCTAGCATTCGAGAATACGGATCCATCGAAAGCTCTATCTCATCAGCCATGCAGAGAGTTGAGACATTCAGTTGGGTGCTCGTTGCCCAGATAGCGTTCTAGTAGTAAGCTCAGGAATCCTTCTAGGACGACCGAATGACTCTGACCCTATTTTTCATGGAAAATTTCATGGCCAAGTGGTATGTGGACACTATGGCCTTTAGTGCATTTAGCGTCGGTCGACCGAGGATGATGTTGTACTGAGAGGGTTTTTCGAAGACAAGGAAGTTGACTACATGAGTAACCTGAGTAGTTCCCTCTCCAAAGGTCACCAGTAATGTAACCTTCCCAACTGCTCGGACACATTCGCCGGTGAAGCTGTAAAGTGGGGTCTGGACCGGGACAATTGTAATATTGCCAATCTTCATCTTGTCAAAGGCCTGTTTAAACAAGATGTCGGTCAAGTTGCCATTGTTGACGAGCACACGTCGCACAATGTTGTTGGCAACATGTAGCTCATAGACGAGTGCATCGTTATGCGGGTGAAGCAGCTTGTCGGCCTCCTCCTCAGTGAAGGTGATAGGGGTGTCTTGTTGGCGGCAAATTTTATTTACATGTTCGAACATGTTGATGAATTTACCACGTTCCACTAGCCAAGCTTCTCGGACGTACGTTCACCGACTACTTGAGGTGTCCTCGGTGACAGGCCTGTCGAAGATCATGTGAACGATGTTCGAGGGTTCCGGGGCGTTCCCACCATCGTTACATTGGTGGTCTGGAGCGTCTTGGCTCGACGACCCATTTCTACCGATGTTGGTGGCCGACGTTATGACCCGCTTGACGAACTCCCTTAAATGCCCTCCTCGGACCAGCCTCTTGATCTGGTCCTTCAGCTGAATGCATTCTTAGGTGGTGTGTCCCACATCTTTGTGGAACTCGCAGTATTTTGTCTGATCCCGTTTCACCCTGCTGCCCTTGAGTTTAGGTAGGGGGATTAACAGATTTTTTCTACTCACCTGGGCGAACACCTCATCAATTGTTGCCACTAAGGGTGTGTAGCTCTAGAATTTCTCAGTTGGAGTCTTCGGTTTCTCAGCCTTCTCTTTCTTCACCTTCTTAGGCTGCTTGGTAGCCACCTGCTCGTAAGCCTTCTGCTTCTTGCTCTTTTTTGTGCCGCTCGTGCTGGCCTCGTCTCTGCAGCTCTTCATATACTCCGAGGCATCTACGTGCCTCTGGGCATAACCAAGCATCTGTAAAAAAGTGCTCGGCTGCTCAAATGCCAGAGACCAAGTAAGCTTCTCGTCTCGAAGGCCCCCTACAAAGATGTGCTTGAGGGTCTCATGTTCGACATAGTTTACCTCAAGCGCTGCTCAGGTAAACCTGTTTATGTAGTCTCAGACGCTGCCGTCCCCTTGTTTGACAGCGTACAAGTATGTGATTTCTTTCCTTTTGGTCTTTGTGGTAAAAAATGCCGTTGAAAAGACATCGAGGAGCTGCCGAAAAGAAGAGATAGACACCGACTTAAGCTGTCTGAACCATTGTCAAGCTGGACTTGCAAGGGTTAGCAAAAAAGCCTTGCACATAGCTGCATCGTTGGCATTTTGGAGAAGCATGTGTTCTTGGAATAGCTCGACATGCTCGTCGGCATCCGTGGTCCCATCATAGGCCTTGATTTGTGAGACTTTGAACTTGGGCGGCATAGGGGCACGCATGATCGTGTCTGGGAATGGAGGATCCAAGGCTCTTGCATATTTCAAGCTGAACTGGTTGTTGCAAATTTCATCAATTTGGCGCTACAGTTCCCGGAGCTGACGGTTGTTCATGTCCTTAGGCAGTTCAACCCTATAGGGTGCTCCGCCCTCGGCTTGGTTGCCAACTTAGGGTTTCTGGCCTCGTGGTATTCCTTGGCGCCCGAGCCTATTAAAAACTAAGGCTAAAAAACCTTAGGGTGACGGCGGCGGCGCCGCCTGCGGGCCGATTTGGCCCTCCTAGACAAGTCTGTTGTTAGCTGAGATTTCACGCGCGAAGATTCGGGTGTGTCCGAAGTCTGCTTCATCAGCGGGGCCGATCTCTTGTCCTCTTCAACCTCCAGCCTGGTCAGCCGGGGTTGGGGGAAGGAGGCTGGGAATAGCCTGGTGTCGTGCCTGTTGTGCAAGCTATTGGGTAAGTATCCGGACAGCATTAGTAAGCTCCCAGATAGGGTCCTGCGCGATCGGGTCTGGTGCTTGCTCGGCTCGCACTGCCCTTGTAACACCCCGAAGTTAATTAAGTATAATTAGAGTATTAAATGGTGGATTAGTGTGCCATAATGATTATTCTAAACTTAACTAGATCATTTTGTGAAATTCTTAAATTAATGTCATTTTGATTCTTTTAATGATTTTTAATTATTTTTATGTGTTATTTTAAATTTTAAAACAAAACAATTCGTCAAATGACCAACACGTCTCTTTTGAAAAACCACGTGCTGTACACACGGTTTTACTTCACTAGTTTTGTCTCTCTTTCCTCTATTTATTTCACTCATCCTCTCATTCTCTCATTCCTCACCCGTGCTCTCTCTCTCTCCTCTCTCTCTGTCTCTCTCGGTTTCTCACTCTCTCCCATTCTTTCTCTAAATTTTTGATTCAAAATTTGATTTCAAGCTTCGGGATTGTGGATTGAAGGCTCGGGAACGCGATTGAGCAACCACAAACTCGATTCAAGCTTCGATTCAAGGTTAGTTTTCAAAATTTCAAAACTTTTTACATTTTTCAAATTTTCTTCCATTTTGAAATCTAAGGGTTTCTAAGCCTAGAAAAGCTTCAATCTAAGTTAGATAGACTTAGATTAGC
>CAMOHE010055099.1:0-12079 GCA_946598075.1 Artocarpus hirsutus
TTCAAAAATAATAATAAAAAAAGTCCTTTATGCTTTGTTTAGGATGATGTGGATTTTTTAATTTTCTTTTATATGTTTTTAAGCTGCAACGGCAGAAGGAACATTTCAAGTAGATTGAAAATAGCAGTATATTTAACATATCAAACATATTATTTTCAGTTTATTAACATTAATATTCAGGTTTATATCGGAGATAGTTTTTAACAGCTGCATATTAAGGATTGTCACTACTGGAGTTTGAATTTGTGATACCATATACTCTATAAGCAGGATTACAAAAACCTCAAACAATTAGACAGTAATATACCTTAAAAAAAAAATAGAAAATGTGACAAGATTCCGTCAAATATGCAAGACCTGATTTAATTAAAACCTTTCAGTTCCCAAAGAAACACTAACCATTGATGCAACCAAGATATTGCAAAAATAAATAACCTTGCAAAAAAAAAAATGACACAATGATTTAATATAGTTAAAATCCTTAAGGGAAAAAACATTGGTGCAATTCATATGAGATGATTGGAAGGATTTTAGAGTTTGATGAGTACTTCACGAATGAATTTTCAAATCAAATTCAATATTTTTTTCATTTTCAGGCAAGCGATTATTTCTTTTTTCTAATATAAATTTTTTCAATCAATCAATTTTTTTAAATATACTCTTTTTTTAAAAATAAAGCGATGGTAGCATGACATGAAGAGGTGCAATGGTTCACGCAGGAACGAAGCCAGAAAAATTAATCAAAAGGGGTATAAGGTGTATTACCATTATAAAAAAAATTAAATAGAGGTATAGAACTTTAAGAAGAACATAACATAATTTCAGGAGAACAAAGTATAATTTTAAGAGAAGACGAAATATAATTTTTTATAAAATTTTATATACAATATTGAAAGAAAAAAAATTCAAGAGGGCGGCCACCCACCTTCGTTCATGTGTAGCTCTACCTTTGGTTCAACAACTTGTATGGTAATTTGTCCATCTACATTTGGAGTTGGCACGGTGGACATGGTTTGGTGGCTTGTGATGCAAGGGCTTCAATGATGGGTAATTATTTTGGTGATGTCAATTAGAGATGACCAATTTAAAATTTAGGGCTTTCCAAAGGATTTTCATAGCGGATTCAAAAGTTTTTTAGGAACTTCCATTCAATTTACAAGATTGGGTGCAATTTTAGGTGGGTTTTGTTGTTATGGAATCAATTTTTTTTGCAGTTTTTTTTCCAATTCGATATTTTTATGGGGAACGTGTTCCGTCCATGATGAAAACAAAAATAAACCAGGGAAAAACAAAGAGCATATTTGGCAACTATAATATACTTTTGCATTACACTGTAGTTTGTAAGAGATTTACACTGTAGCAGTTGAAATAACATTTTCTTAACAGTGTTGCTAAAAGCTCTCAAAAGATAGAAGGGAAGACAATTGATTTATGGTTTTTATCATTTTGCTTCCATGTATTTTAAGGAAACATCAAATTGGTATCCTACTTTTTGCAAAATATTAAAATGATACTTTGTAATGCCAACAAAATAAATAAGTTTATGTATATGCTTTTCTTTAATAAGTTTTATTTAATATTTTGATTTGATTTTCTATTTTAGTTTTACAACATTAATTTGAAATTCATTAATAAAAGGGTTAAAATGAAATTTCACGCCAAAAAATGAACTTAGGTATCAAAATGATGTTGTTAAAACAATAACGTGCTAGCAGGGTACCAATTTCATGTTTTTCTAAAACATAGGATACCAAAATATCCCAAATATCCCAAACATATGATTTGACAATATGTCTATGGAAGAATATATATTTTTCATGTATTCGTTATTATTTAGGGTGGGATTGTAATCCTCTAATTGGACTATCAACATTGCATAATACGAGAGAATTTGTTCGCACTAAAAATAGAAGGAACCATAAATATTAATTACAATAGTCAAAGTATAAATAACTAGAGAATTTATATATCTTGTGATCTATATTTTAATTTAGAGGTATACAAATTTTTTAATGTAAATTAAATTGAAATAATTATACTTAGAAGTTTAGAAGCTAAAAATCCAAGCACGACCTCAAATTTCTAATTTACTTTTACTTTTAATTTCAACATATTTAATTTATTAGAAGACAAATTTTAGAAACAAAAGATGTACAATTCGGTGATGTATAAATAAAATTACTTAAGTGAGAAAAAGAAAAATAGTAGGTTTTCTAAATTTAAAAAAATGAAAACAAGTTATAAAATATTTTGAGGTAAATAGCATATCTACTAAGTAAATAATTTATTTATTAAGAATAAATGAAATATTTATCGAATCAATATGATATTTATTTTAAATATTTTACAACCTACTATTTATTTATTTTTAAATTTGGACAAAAAAAAAGTTAAGTACTTCAGTCTCTAATCACCTACTAAAAGAGAGATATTTGTCTTTTTATATCTTTTTTATATTTATTTTCAAACTATATCTTCTATTGTTTATCTAGTTAAATAACGCCTTCATATTAGATTTAATATACAAATTCATATGCTAACTTGGCCAAAAATTAATTTTGACATTTAAAATAATCAAATAATCTTTAAGTAAAAAAGGAGAAAAAAATTAAAACTTCCAAAATAAAGAAAAAAACCAGCTCTAAACTTTTTGAAAGTAAAATAAATTTTATTTTCGCCCCCGAACTTTGATAACTTTATCATCATGCCTCATGAATTTTAAAATGTTAGCAAAAATACCCCTTATACTTTAAAATGTTAGTGAAAAATGATATTCTTGTTATATTTTGTTGTTGAAATTTTTTTGCCCCTTGAACTTTAATAACTATGTCATCTTACCCTTAAACTTTAAAAATTGATTTGTTCCCCACCCACCCAAAAAAAAAAAATAAAATTCACACAAGTCAAAATTCAAATTGCTCATCCAAGATCGTCGAATGAGCTAAGATTGAATATGATTTGCTGAGCAATCGAGGAGGAAGACAACAAGGAATGAGGAGGAGGAGGCAAGCTAGGGCTCAAACTCAAAACTTGAGCTCTAACTTTACAACTGTTGATGAGCTTTAGTTTGGGATTGAGCAACATTAGCAAATTTTGAGTGGAATTAAGAAGAGAGAAATATGCCTTTTGAGGGAGGCATAATGGAATAGGAATAAAGTAAGAGATTTCCAATGATGCCAAGCTTGCTTCCACTCTCTTCCTCCTCCTCCTCCTCCGACTTATTCTTCTTTGGCTCTCCACCACTGCTTAGCAAATCTTATTCAATTCCACACTAATCGTGTCATTTGCCATCGTGTATTCTACAAGCTTGTCCTCATCTAGATAAAGGAGCACTTTTTTGTTCTTGGCTAAGTTCGTGATTCTTGGATGAACATTTTGAGTTTTTTTTGGTGAAGAAAGACTAGAAAAGAAAGTCAAAAAGAGTTTAGGGGGCGAACATACCATTTTTGAAGTTCATAGGGCAAGATGACATAGTTTTTAATGTTCAGGGGGCAAATAAAAAACTTTATGGATGGAATGTAATAGAAATTGGCATTTTTGCTAATGTTTTAAAGCTTAAAGGGCATTTTGGTTGATGTTTTAAAGCTCGGGGGTGCATATTAGTTTTCAAAGTTCAAGGGGCAAGACGGGGGCAAAAATAAAATTTATCCTATTGAGTTTTTTTAATTTTCTTACTTTTCTATTTGAGGGTATTTTGAGCATTTTAAGTCAAAATTGAGGATTGACCATAAAAAGTAAATTTGTGCATTAAGTCTATTATAAACATATACATTTGATAAGATAAAAAATCAAATGTATAACATTTAAATAGACTTAAAACACTTGGGGTATGTTTACCAAAACGTAAAAGAATGTAAAGATAAAGGTAGTAGGATTAGAAAGAAAAGTAAAGTATTTAGAGCGAGCATCCTTCATTGCTTTTCTAGCATTTACTTATTTAGCAATGATTATCTTATTCAATATAATTTCTAAAATATTCTTTTTACATAACTAATAGCTATTAAATAATAATATTTGTATTTAGACATCTAAGTACAAATGGTATTTTATTTCCTTTGATAGGAAATCAATACTAAAGGGTATAAAAGGATTGGTATTTTTTTTTTCTTATTTTCTATATTATGTGGCGCCTACAAAACTCTCATTGTTAATTTTATAAACAAACACAATATCATTTAAAAGGAAAGAAAATCATTAATTACTTTTTTTTTTTTGATACAAAATAAACATACCCTAAATATAAAACACATGACATGAAATGATAGAACATTACTACAAGATACTAGTAATACTAAATATTATCTAGTAATACAAAGTATTGCAGGACCTATAAATAAATCTATACTCTATGATTAATGGTATTTAACACCGATTGTGCCTTAAACATTTTTGAAAAAGTATATAGCCCATTTAAGGATGACTCAAATTAGATGACACGTGACAAACGTACTAGCGGTCTACGCCGCCGTTCTTAAACAATAATTATTAGAGTGGTAAAGCTTTCGTGTGGATAATTGCCTACGTACTTTCTTTGACGAGCGGTGAATTTCTTTGAAATACTTAGTTGGCGAAAGCTACTTATATCCAAGTGGTTAAACAATAGGCACAAATCGTCCCCAATCAGTTTTATAGTGTTGCAAACATTATTGCTTTTTATGGACCACCAGTTGAGTTGACCAAAAATTATGTGAGCGACTAGCCGACGTAAGGTCTCATAAGAGGAAACCGGCTATTTTTTTCCCCCTCTTTACAATTATAATTGCATTTCAAATTAGAAAGATATAAACACTATTTCGACGTGAAAGATCGCAACATATTTAGTGACTCAATTTCAACTATAGACCAAAACTATCAGTGAGTTCGATTACAACGCTCAATAAAGAATATGTATATCAAATTTTAATAAAAGAACCAAAACGGTGCACCACTAATTGAGACAGAAATGACTTTCAAATACGCAATAGATAGCCAGCTTTTATTGTCACATATTTAATCTTATTGATACAAGATGCTCATAATTTCATGGTGCATGCATTTGATTTTTTTTTTCTTTTTTTTTTTTTTTTTTTTTTTTTTTTTTTTTGTCATTTGGAAAGAGTAATACGCTTGTGAGTTTTAACTACACCTTATCAGATTTATGTATTTATATTATTTATTAATTTGTTTGTAATCTTAGGGTGAGCTTCCCATGAAAGGTAAATGGATGTTAACGATAAAAAAAAAAAGGGGTATCTATTATTGGATATTGATTTCTTTACCGATAAAAAGAGTGAATGTTAAATTTATTCATATCTTCAGTCAGATGTTATAAGGCAATAATAATATAAATATATAGAAGGATAATTTAATAAGTGAAAAAAGAAGTAAATCTTGTTAATTTCCTTTATTTTCCAATCTCATTAGCTTTCTTACTATTGGGGTTGATACACAACTACAGATGATTGTTTGATGTATAGTATAGATGAAGCTCAATACACCTTACACCTCTATAAAGACATAGACTATAAAAAACTAGACTTTTAGTCTCAACAATTTTTAGTAAAACTTTTAGTCACAATAACATGTGTGACTAACACATATATTTAGTTACAAACTTTAGTTTAATTTTTGTTGACTAAAACTTTTAGCTATAATATTTTAATTATGGAAACATTTCGTGATCAAAAACCCCGTGACTAAAAGTTTCAGTCACAACAAAAATTAAACTAAAATTTATAACTAATTATACATTAGTCATGTAATTAGTCACAATATTTTGTTGTGACTAAAAGTTTTACCAAATATTGTTGTAACTAAAAGCCCCTTTTTCAGTGATAATTGGATTGAAACGCTAATAACAATATTCATGACTGATGATATATAACATATTCTCCTAGGAAATTAAAAATAAAAAATAAAAAATAGATAAATATTTCAGAAAAAAGCTTTTCCTTTGAGCGACCAACAAAAGAGAAAATGCTTTCCTAGCTAGCTAGCCATGACAGATCACTAAGCTAGGGAAAGGTGATGGAAATTGCCTACAAAATATTAATTGAGGCCTTAATTTTCAAATGGCAGTTGGAATTGCATTAACTTTGATATGTTAATCATCTTATCCTAGCATCTATATAAACCCCATCTCACCTTCCCAACATCACCAATCTTAAACACATATACATCTTAGCATATATCTGCATCATAAGAGTATACATTATACATAATCAGCAAGTTAAGATCATGAATACCAACTTTAGAGTTCTTCTCTTCTTTCCACTGCTTCTTGTTTTTGCTACTTCCATGATTTGCACCACTAATTCCAGGAAGCTTTTGTTCTTCAATACTATACCTCAATATCCATATTATCAACCTGGATTTATCCCTCCATTACGGCCTGGAATATTCCCCGGAACCGGAGGTGGATTTCCGCAATATCCCTATACCGGAATTCCTGTAATTCCGGAAAGGAACAGTTTAGGAGCTAATCAAGTTGATCAAGCTTCGCCATGAAGATGTTATAATCACAAAATACAACTGCAAACTGTCAACTCCATGCATATATAGATATATATATATATATATATATATTATGCTATATGAAATAATCCTTTGGTGCCTAAATTTTTAATTTAGGCTCCATGTTATAAAAATAAAGTGTGTGATCTGTACTATAGTTTTATAGTTCTATGATCTAGCTATATATATCCAAGCATATATGTACTTATGTGCGCATATATTTCAAAATAGAAACGTACGGCACTCTGTCGTATTAGGGACTTTGTATGATAATAATATGAATAAAGTGTTTGTCAGTTGGTTTTAGTTCTACTGTTAGTTAACAAAGTGCATGGGTTCTTTATGAATAATAGCTTTTCTACGTATGTTCTCTCATGTATTCTGTAAAAAATATTTAATTTGATTATGCTGTGTTTTATTGAACAAGTGGCTTTTTTATTTTTTATATTTTATTTGTTTTTAAATTGATAACTCATATATTAATGTGAATGTTATAAGCATAATCCAGAGAGTTCGAAATCCTACCTCTAAAACAAAACTTGTATTTTAAATATACTTTCGATTACTCCAATGTCCCCTTTTGTCGGAACTTAACGTATTTTAACTTGAAAGTATCACCTTAATTCAAAGAATTCAAAAATAATAATAAAAAAAGACCTTTATGCTTTTTTAGGATGATGTGGATTTTTTAATTTTCTTTTATATGTTTTTAAGCTGCAACGGCAGAAGGAACATTTCAAGTAGATTGAAAATAGGAGTATATTTAACATATCAAATATATTATTTTCAGTTTATTGACATTAATATTAACGTTTATATCGGAGATAGTTTTTAACAGCTACATATTAACGATTGTCACTACTGGAGTTTGAATTTGTGATACCATATACTCTATAAAAAACTCAAACAATTAGAGAGTAATATACCTTTACAAAAAAACAAAATAGAAAATGTGACAAGATTCCGTCAAATATGCAAGACCTGATTTAGTTAAAACCTTTCAGTTCCTAAAAAAAAGACTAACCATTGATGCAATCAAGATATTGCAAAAACAAATAGCCTTGCAAAAAAAATGACACGATGATTTAATATAGTTAAAATCCTTAAGGGAAAAAACATTGGTGCTATTCATATGAGATGATTCGAAGGATTTTAGAGTTTGATGAGTAGTTCACGAATGAATTTTCAAATCAAATTCAATAATTTTTTTTCCCTTTTCAGGCAAGGAATTATTTCTTTTTTCTAACATAAATTTTTTCAATCAATTTTTTTTAAAAATACTCTCTTTTTTTTTTTTTTTTCCTTTGCTTCCCTTTCCTTTTTTTTTTTTTAAGTTTTTCTTTATTTGTAGTTGTAAATACACGTGTAGATAAAAAAAATTCCTAAACAATTAGGATTTCAACTTAAACCACACGCAAAGTATCTGTCTCAGACTTCGACTCAGAGAGGCACATTGTCTTTGGCGAAACGAAGTGATGGTAGCATGGCACGGAGAGGTGCAACGGTTCACATAGGAATGAAGTCAGAAAAATTAGTCAAGGGATGTAACATGTATTAACATTATCAAAAAAATAAATAAATAGAGACATAGAACTTTAAGAAGAACATAGCATAATTTCAGGAGAACAAAGTATAATTTTAAGAGATAACAAAATATAATTTTTTATAAAATTTTACATATAATATTGAAAGGAAAAAATTTAAGAGAGCGACTGCCCACCTTTGTTCATATGTGGCTCCGCCCCTAGTTCAACAAGTTGTATGGTAATTTGACCATGTTTATTTGGAGTTGGCACGATGGACATGGTTTGGTGGCTTGTGATGCAAGGGCTTCGATGATGGGTAATTATTTTGGTGATGTCAATTAGAGATGACCAATTTAAGATTTGGGGCTCTCCAAAGGATTTTCATGGTAGGTTCAAAAGTTTTTTTAGGAACTTCGATTCAATTTACAAGATTGGGTGCAATTTTACGTGGGTTTCGTTGTTATGGAGATTTTTTTTTTTCAATTCAATATTTTTATAGGGATCGTGTTCCATCCACGATGAAAACAAAAATAAACCAAGAAATAGGAAGAGTGTATTTGACAAGTGTAGCATTCTTTTACCTTACACTGTAATATGTAAGAGATTTATACTATAGTAATTAAATTGACATTTTCTTAACAGCATTGCCAAAAGCTCTCAAAAGATAGAAGGGAAGACAATAGATTTATGGTTTTTATCATTTTGCTACTATGAATTTTAAGAAAACATTATATTGGTACCCTATTATTTGAAAAATATTAAAAATGATACTCTGTAATGCCAAAAAATAAATAAGTCTACGTATATACTTTTCTTTAATTAGTTTTATTTAAAATTTTGATTTGATTTTCTATTTTAGATTTACAAAATTAATTTAAAATTCCTTAATAAAAGGGCTAAAAAATAATTTCACATCAATAAGACAGACTCAAGTATTAAAATGATATTGTTAAAAACTATAGTATACTAGCAGGGTACCAATTTTATGTTTTTCTAAAACATAAGGTACCAAAATATCTCAAAAAATTTAATATGATTCGACAATATATCTGTGGAAGAATATATATTTTTCATGTATTCATTATGCTTTAGGGTGGGATTGTACTCCTGTAATTGGGCTATCAACATCCCATAATAAAGAGAATTTGTTCGCACTAAACATAGAAGGAACCATAAATATTAATAACAATAGTCAAACCATAAATAACTAGCAATATGATTTAATATATCTTGTGACCTATATTTTAAATTAGAGGTATGCAAATTTTTTAATGTAAATTAAATTGAAATGATTGTACTCAAAAGTTTAGAAGTTAAAAATCCCAACACAACCTCAAATTTCTAATTTACTTTTACTTTTAATTTCAACATATTTAATTTATTAGAAAACAAATTTTAGAAACAAAAGATGTATAATTCGGTGATGTATAAATTAAACTACTTAAGAGAAAAAGATAAATAATAGGTTTTTTAAATTTAAAAAAATGAAAACAAGTTATAAAACATTTTAAGGTAAATAGCATATCTACTAAGTTTTAGAATAAATAAAATATTTATTGAATCAATATGATATTTATTTTAAATATTTTACAACCTACTATTTATTTTTTTTAATTTTTTTTATATAAGGGAGGGAGAATGCCACTTACTTTTGAGTGGGGCTAAGCGTGACTCGAACCCTCAACCTATGGTTGGGGTGGAGGTACTTACAACCAATTGAGCTACCCTCGCTTGTCTTTTTTTTAAAAAAATTTAGACAAAAAAAAGTTATGTCCTTCAGTCTCCAATCACCTACTAAAAGAGGGATATTTGTCTTTTTATATCCTGTTTATATTTATTTATAAACTATATCTTCTATTGTTTATCTAGTTACATAATGCCTTCATATTAGATTTAATACACAAATTCATATACTAACTTGGCCAATAATTAATTTTGACATTTCAAATAATCAAATAATCTTTAAGTAAAAAAGAGAAAAAAAATTAAAACTTCCAAAATAAATAAAAAAACCAATTCTGAACTTTTTGAAACTAAAATAAATTTTATTTTTGCCCCCAAACTTTGGTAACTTTATCATCTTGCCTCATGAACTTCAAAATGTTATCAAAAATACCCCTTATACTCTCAAATGTTAGTAAAAAAAATGATATTTTTGTTATATTTTGTTGTTGAAATTTTTTTGTTCCTTGAACTTTAGTAATTATGTTATCTTACCCTTAAACTTTAAAAATTGATTTGGATGCCCCCTGCCCCTCCCAAAAAAAAAAATTACACAAATCAAAATTCAAATTGCTCATCCAAGATCGTCGATTGAGCTCAGATTGAAAATGATTTGTTGACCAATCGAGGAGCAAGACAACAAGGAATGAGGAGGAGGATGCAAGCTAAGGCTCTAACTTAAGACTTGAGCTGTAAATTTACAACTATTGATGAGCTTTAGTTTAGGATTGAGCAAAATTAGTGAATTTCGAGTGGAATTAAGAAGAGAGAAATATGCCTTTTGAGAGAGAGGCGTAATGGAATAGGAATAAAGTGAGAGATTTCCAATGATGCCAAGCTTGCTTCCTCCTCCTCCTCCTCCTTATTCTTCATTGGCTCTCCACCATTGCTTAGCAAATCTTATTCAATTCCGCACTAATCGTGTCATTTGCCATCGTGTATTCTACAAGCTTGTCCTCATCTAGATAAAGGAGCACTTTTTTGTTCTTGGCTAAGTTCATGATTCTTGGATGAACATTTTGAGTTTTGATTTGTGTGAAGAATGACTAGAAAAGAAAGTAAAAAATAGTTTAGGGGGTAAACAAACCATTTTTAAACTTCAGGGGGCAAATATAAAACTTTATGGATGGAATGTAACAGGAATTGGCATTTTTGCTAATGTTTTAAAGTTTAAAGGGCATTTTGGTTGATGTTTTAAAGCTCAGGGGTGCATATTAGTTTTCAAAGTTCAAGGGGCAAAACGGGGGCAAAAATAAAATTTATCCTATTGAGTTTTTTTTTAATTTTCTTACTTTTCTATTTGAGGATATTTTGAGCATTTTAAGTCAAAATTGAGGATTGACTATAAAAAGTAAATTTGTGCATTAAGTCTATTATAAACATATACGTTTGATAAGTTAAAAAATCAAATGTATAACTTTTAAATAAACTTAAAACACTTAGGGCATGTTTACCAAACCGTAAAGGAATGTAAAGATAAAGGTAGTAGGATTAGAAAGAAGAGTAAAGTATTTAGAGCGAGCATCCTTCATTGCTTTGCTAGTGTTTACTTACTTAGAAATGATTATTTTATTCAATATAATTTCTAAAATATCTTTGTTACATAACTAATAGCTATTAAATAATAACATTTGTATTTAGACATCTAAGTACATATAGTATTTTATTTCCTTCGATAGGAAATCAATACTAAAGGATATAAGAAGATTGATATTTTTTTTCTCATTACTTATATTGTGTGGAACCTACAAAACTCTCACTATTAATTTTATAAGCAAACATATTATTTAAAAAGAAAAATAATCACTCATTACTTTCTCTTAAAATAAACATGGCTTAAGTATAAAACACATGACAGAAAATGATAAAACATTACTCTAAAACACTGATAGTATTAAGTATCATCTATTAATACAAAGTATTGCAAGACCAATAAATAAAATCTATACTCTATGAATAATGATGTTTAACACCGATCATGCCTTGAATATTTTTGAAAAAGTATGTAGCCCATTTAAGGATGACTCAAATTAGATGACACGTGATAAGGGAACTAGCGGTCTACGCCGCCGTTCTTAAACAATAATTATTAGAGTGGTAAAGGTTTCGTGTGGATAATGTGCCTACGTACGTTCTTTGACCAGCGGTGAATTTCTTTGAAATACTTAGTTGGCGAAAGTTACTTATATCCAAGTGGTTAAACAATAGGCACAAATCGTCCCCAATCAGTTTTATAGTGTTGCAAACATTATTGCTTTTTATGGACCACGAGTTGAGTCGACCAAAAATTTTGTGAGCGACTAGCCGACGTAAGGTCTCATAAGAGGAAACCGGCTATT
>CAMOHE010055099.1:12099-44491 GCA_946598075.1 Artocarpus hirsutus
CGGTGCACCACTAATTGAGACAGAAATGACTTTCAAATACGCAATAGAAAGCCAGCTTTTATTGTCACATATTTAATCTTATTGATACAAGATGCTCATAATTTCATGGTGCATGCATTTGATTTTTTTTTTTTTTTCATTTGGAAAGAGTAATACGCTTGTGAGTTTTAACTACACCTTATCAGATTTATGTATTTATACTATTTATTAATTTGTTTGTAATCTTAGGGTGAGCTTCCCATGAAAGGAAAATGGATGTTAACGATAAAAAAAAAAAAAGGGTATCTATTATTGGATATTGATTTCTTCACCGATAAAAAGAGCGAATGTTAAATTTATTCATATCTTTAGTCAGATGTTATATGGGAATAATAATATAAATATATAGAAGGATAATTTAATAAGTAAAAAAAAGAAGTAAATCTTGTTAATTTCCTTTATTTTCCCAATCTCATTAGCTTTCTTACTAGTGGGGCTGATACATAACTGCAGATGATTGTTTGATGTATGGTATAGATGAAGCTCAATACACCTTACACCTCTATAAAGACATAGACTATAAAAAACTAAACTTTTAGTCTCAACAATTTTTAGTAAAGCTTTTAGTCGCAATAACATGTGTGATTAACATATATATTTAGTTACAAACTTTAGTTCAATTTTTGTTGACTAAAACTTTTAGCCATAAGGTTTTTAATTATGAAAACATTCGTAATAAAAAATCCTGTGACTAAAAGTTTTAGCTACAATAAAAATTAAACTAAACTTTATGATTAATTACACATTAGTCACAATATTTTTTTGTGACTAAAAGTTTTACCAAAAATTGTTGTAACTAAAAGTCCCTTTTTTCAATGATAATCGGATTGAAACGCTAATAACAATATTCATGACTGATGATATATAACATATTCTCCTATGAAATTAAAAATAAAAAATAAGAAATAGATAAATATTTCAGAAAAAAGCTTTTCCTTTGAGTGACCAACAAAAAAGAAAATGCTTTCCTAGCTAGCTAGCCATGACAGATCACTAAGCTAGAGAAAAGTGATGGAAATTGCCTACAAAATATTAATTGAGGCCTTAATTTCAAATGGCAGTTGGAATTGCATTAACTTTGATATGTTAATCATCTTATCCTAGCATCTATATAAACCCCATCTCACCTTCCCAACTTCACCAATCTTAAACACATATACATCTTAGCATATATCTGCATCATAAGAGTATACATTATACATAATCAGCAAGTTAAGATCATGAATACCAACTCTAGAGTTCTTCTCTTCTTTCCACTGCTTCTTGTTTTTTCTACTTCCATGATTTGTACCACTAATTCCAGGAAGCTTTTGTTCTTCAGTACTATACCTCAATATCCATATTATCAACCTGGATTTATCCCTCCATTACGACCTGGAATATTCCCCGGAACCGGAGGAGGATTTCGCGATATCCCTATACCGGAATTCCTGTAATTCCGGTAAGGGACAGCGTAGGAGCTAATCAAGTTGATCAAGCTTCGCCATGAAAATGTTATAATCACAAAATACGACTGCAAACTGTCAACTCCATGCATATATACATATATATATATATATTATGCTATATAAAATAATCCTTTGGTGCCTAAATTTTTAATTTAGGCTCCATGTTATAAAAATAAAGTGTGTGATCTGTAATATAGTTTTATAGTTCTATGATCTAGCCATATATATGCAAGCATATATGTGCTTATGTGCGCATATATTTCTAAAATAGAAATATACGGCACTTCGTAGTATTAGGGACTTTGTATGATAATAATATGAATAAAGTGTTTGTCAGTTGGTTTTAGTTCTACTGTTAGTTAACAAAGTGCATGGGTTCTTTACGAATAATAGCTTTTCTACATATGTTCTCTCATGTATTCTGTAAAACATATTTAATTTGATTAGGCTGTGTTTTATTGAATAAGTGGCTTTTTTATTTTTTATTTTTTATTTTTTTGTTTTTAAATTGATATCTTAAATATTAATGTGAATGTTATAAGCATAATCCGGAGAGTTCAAATCCCTACCTCTAAAATGAAACTTGTATTTTAAAGATACCTTCGATTACTCCAATGTCCACTTTTGTCGGAGCTTAACGTATTTTATGCTCTCTTTTGAAAAGAAACTTGGAAGTATCACTTTAATTCAAAAAATTCAATAATAATAATAACAATAATAGAGACCTTTATGCGTTTTTTAGGATGATGTGAATTTTTTAATTTTCTTTTTTGTGTTTTTAAGTTGCAAGAGCAAAAGCAACATTTAAGTCAGGAACAGTATAAAGCTCTTATATATTACAGTAAAAACAAAAAAGTTTATATAAGTAAAATTCTTACATGCTACAATGTTTACAGTTCTAATCAATGGTTCTAACCACCATGCCAAACACCCTTTAAAAATAGCAATGTATTTGACATATTAAATATATTATTTTCAGTTTATTGTTTGATATTAAATATAACATTAATATTAACATTTATATTGGGGAAAGTTTTAAACAGCTATATATTAAGGATTGTCACTACTGAAGTTTGAATTTGTGATACGATATACTTTATGAGCAGGATTAGAAAAACCTCAAACAAAAAGACGGGAATATACCTTTTAAAAAAATAGAAAATGTGACAAGATTCAGTCAAATATGCAAGACCTGGTTAATAATTAAAATTTTTCAGTTCCCAAAAAAACACTTACCATTAATGCAATCCAGATATTACAAAAATAAATAGCCTTATAAAAAAAATGACACAATGATTTAATATAGTGAAAATCCTTAAGGGAAAAAACATTGGTGCTAATCATATGAGATGATAGGAAGAATTTTATCAACTTTGAATTATAGTTACAAGTGTATAGAATTATAAGTTATTGGAACTCCACCAAATTAGTAGAACCCAAGGTCTCCTTATGAATTGCCTTTGGACACACAACTTTTGCTTCAAGTCTACAGCTTGTGTTCGATTCAGTTGGTTTAACTGATGTATTCAGTCGCCTTCAGGTCTTGCTCAAAATTACTCTAGATCGTTGAACGTTCTGGTCACACACACACAAGTGGGATCACCTGAATAAATAAAACTTAGGTATAAAATGCATTCTATACTATAAGAGAAACTATATTTAACGACATATTATTTACGGCATGTAGTTTTTGAATGTCGTTAAAACATACAATGACATCTCCAACAAAGATGTCATTAACGACATTTGAAACAATAATTAGCGACATCTATATAGATGCCGTATTAAAGGTCTCCTTTTAACGACAATAGTTTAGTGTCGTTAAATTATTTAACGACAAGTAGTAGATGTCGTCAAAGCCTTGGAGATTCCACGACACTCCTTATAGACGACATTGGTCAAGATGTCGTCTATAGGGGATGTCGTGGAATCTCCAAGGCTTTAACGACATCTCCTACTTGTCGTTAAATAATTTAACGACACTAAACTATTGTCGTTAAAAGGAGACTTTTAATACGACATTTATATAGATGTCGCTAATTATTGTTTCAAATGTTGTTAACGACATCTTTGTTGGAGACGTCGTTGTATATACGTTTCAACGACATTCAAAAATTATATGTCGTAAATAATATGTTGTTAAATGTAGTTTTTCTTGTAGTGCTACTTGACCTAGGACTGGATTTGATTATAATCTGATTTGAAATTTGAAATCCAACTGCAGAAAACCTTCATTCTGAACTTGACCCAAATTTTCTGTTATCAATTGCTACAATCAGTGGCGGATTCACGTGGGAACGAGTGGAGACTGTCGCCCCCACTCAATTTTTTTTTTCTTAAAAAAAATTCTTTATAAAAAGTATGGGATTCCAATTATGCCCACATCAATTATGCCTACATTCAAATTTTTTTATGTCTTTAGAAGCGCCCATCAAAACTCTACTTTTATCCAACCCTAAAAGCACAAAGAGGGAAGGGAAAAGACGAACAGAAGGGGGATTGAAGTCATCAATTTGAGATTCCCAACTTTTGCATCAGTAAAGTTAATAAAAAGCATTTTTTCTAGTTTTTTTTTTCACATTTTGAATGGATTTTTTTAATTCTTTTTCTTGCTTTTTTGAACGATTCGGTGGAGCATTGAATTCAAGATATTAATATAGTATGTATAGGTGTAGTCTTAATTGCTGTTTATTGCAAATTTGCAATTCAATGACGTTGCAACGCTTTTTCTTTTCTGATTTGGGTGACAAAGTTTTGTAGAATATAAACGAATGAATTAAATATATTGTGTGGCTATCAGCTATGGGTTTTTTGTTTATTGGAATTTTCATTCTATAGACAATAAAATATTGTTTTGTTCATAATTTTTTTAGTAAGTTTATGTATTGTTAAATGACTTGGTAAAATAATTACCTAAATTCTCCTATATAACAGCAACGTTAAAATATTTCAAAAGAAAATCAGATACTACACTTCCAGAAAAAATGATAAAGTTTTAAAATCTAGAACAGAAATCAATTTTGCAGATCTTCGAACTGATCCTGAGTTGAGGCCTTCGATTCTAGATTACGATCCTAATTTGGAGATCATGTTGGAAGAGAATATATGCAAAGAGGACATTGTCAACCTAAAAAGCATAATTTTCTACTAAGACAATTTGGAAAAGAAGCAATGAGATTTATTCCTACTTGGTTTGAGCAACATTCAAATTGGAAGATGCTGCATTTTGTTTGTATTGTGATCCTTTTAAATCGTGTAAGAGGGAACAAGCAGGTGGTGATTATTTTTTTGGCAAAGGTTTTACAAATTGGAAGAACAAAGATAGATTACAAATTCATGTTGGAGGTCCTGAAAGTGCTCACAATGAAGCTTGAAGAAAAAATGAAGCTTTGAAAAATCAAAAGCAACATATGAAAACAATAATCTGTAAAAAGACAACACAAGCTCACAATGATTATCGAACTCGTCTGAATGCATCAGTGGATTGTTTTTGTTTTCTTTTAAGACAAGGTCTTGCATTTTGTGGTCATGATGAATCGGAGGATGCGAGCCACCAAGATAACTTATTGAGCTTTTACAATATCTTGTTGCTCACAATGATGAAATTAAAGGTGTAGTGCGAGAAAATACTTCTGAGAATCTCAAATTAACATCTCCTGAAATCCAAAAACGTATTCAACGCTACAGCTGCTGAAACTATAAATATCATTATTGATGATATTGGAGATGCATTGTTCTTGATTCTAGTTGATGAACCTCATGATATCTCAATGAAAGAGCAAATGCCATTTGTGTTGCGTTATGTGGATAAAATGGGGCATTTAGTTGAACGTTTTATTGGTATTGAGCGTATAACTAGTGCCACAACTTGTTCACTCAAGGATACAATTGATAGATTATTTTCAAGGCATAGAATGAACATTTCTAGATTGTAGGGGCAAGGTTACGATGGGGCTAGTAATGTGCACGGTGAGCTTAGTGGTCTAAAAACTCTTATTTTGAAAGAAAACTCATGTGCCTTTTATATTATTTTTTTCGCTCATCAACTCTAGTTAGCTCTTGTATCTGAGGCTAAGAAGCATATTCAAATCGCTCACTTTTTGGTGTGGTTACTAGTGTGGTAAATAGTGTTGGAGCTTCACCTAAACGTCGTGACATTCTTTAAGATAAACAAGCTGCAATAGTTGCTCAAGCAATTAAAAATGGTAAGATTGTAAGTGGAAGAAGACTAAATCAACAAACTTCTCTAAAACGTCATGGGGACATAGGTTGAGACTTACCATATCCTCATCTATAATTCAAGTTCTTGAAATAACTGTAGAGGATGGGTTGAGTTTTAAACAGAAATGTAAAGTAAAATTTACTAGATTCGATTCAATCATTTGATATTATGTTTAGTCTTCATTTGATAAAAGATATATTAGTTACGAATGAATTGTCAAAGGCATTGCAAAGGAAAGATCAAGATATTGTAAACGTCATGAGTTTAGTGAAAACATGTAAACAAAGATTGCAAAAGATGAGAGAGAGTGGGTTGGATTCTCTTTCTGATCAAGTTTCTTAATTTTCTGCTAAGAACACAACATTGATTTTTCCAACATGGATGATATTTTTAGAGCACGAGGTAGATCACGACGTAAAGCTCAAGAAGTTTTAAACTTATACCATCTCATGTGGAGTTATTTTATTCGGTCATTAATGTCCAACTTGAAGAATTAAATGATCGTTTCACTAAGGTAAATGCCGAGTTGTTTCTCTGTATAGCTTGCTTGTGTCCAGATGATTCATTTCTTACTTTTGACAAGAAAAATTTATCCAGCTTGCTAAGTATTATCCAAATGATTTTTCCGTGGTTGAGCTTATGGTTCTTGAGAATCAACTTGAAACTTATCATGTTGATATGCACTCGAGTAAAGATTTTATAAGGTTGAAAGGTATTAGTGCTGTTGCACAAAAAATGGTTGAGACAAAAAAGAATGATGTGTATCCATTAGTTTACTATTTGATTACTTGGGCACTGATTTTATCCGTTGCTACTCCTACTGTAGAAAAAGTTTTTTCTGCTTTGAATATTGTAAAGAACTGGCTACAAAATAGAATTGGTGAACAATAGATGAATGATAGTTTGGTCGTCTATACTGAGAGAGAAATTTTTTATCATGTTGAAAATGAAACTATTATGCAGCGCTTTTAAAGAATGAAAACTCGTCATCACCTTTCATAATATGTTGTATGATATTTATATATGTGTGCATGTTTGATACTTTTTGAAAAAAGAGTATGATACACATATGTTATCTATTTCTCCAAAAAAAAAAAAAATATTGTTTACGCCCCACTGAAGTCGGAGGCTGGCTCTTCCACTAGCTACAACTGTTTTCAAAGATAGTTTGAACTCCTAATCATATTGATAGACAAATCTTATCTTGTCATTCAAAAAAATTCAAACTTAAAAAACATTATGTTAGTGACAAAACCACACTACAAGAAAAACTACATTTAATGACATGTTATTTACGACATATAGTTTTTAAAATGTCGTTGAAAAGTACATACAACGACATCTACAACAAACATGTCATTAACGACATTTGAAACAATAATTGATGACATCCATATAGAAGCCGTATTAAAGGTCTCCTTTTAACGACAATAGTTTAGTGTCGTTAAATTATTTTACGACAAGTAGGAGATGTCGTCAAAGATTTAGAGATTCTACGACACACCTTATAGACGACATCTTGACCAATGTCATCTATAAGGAGTATCGTAGAATCTCCAAGGCTTTGACGACATCTCCTACTTGTCGTTAAATAATTAACGACACTAAACTATTGTTGTTAAAAAGAAACCTTTAATACGACGTCTATATAGATGTTATCAATTATTGTTTCAAATACTATTAACGACATGTTTGTTGAAGATGTCGTTGTATATACTTTTTAACGACATTCAAAAACTACATGTTATAATAATATATCGTTAAATGTAGTTTTTCTTGTAGTGCCATAAGATTCATTTACAAATTTTATTTGCGAAATCTTCCCAAAACAAAACAAATAACATCGAAAAAAAACTCGAATTGATCTTTAAATAAATCTAGACACAATAAGCATTAATGCCATAAAGGGCCAGTTTATAATTGCTTTTAGAGGATGCTTCTAACTTTTATAACTGCTTACAACAGTTTAGGGTATTTGGTAAACTTTATTTCTATAAAGTTGCTTCTAAAAACAGTTGTCCAATGGACAAATAAGTTGAGAAGCAGGGAAGCGGTTGCTTTTTCATGACAGTTTCTCATGACATAATTTAAAATTATTAAACTAATCTTAAAAATGATACATAATTTTCAAACTACCCTTACAACAAATTAAATTAACAATAATACAAGAAGTTTAAAATTAATTTATAAGGTATTTTTTTAATATTGTTGTGCTTTTTAATGATTTTTTAAATTTAATTGAAATTAAAAAACTATATAAGGAATACCAAGGGAAATTGGCTAAACAAGTTAAACAATAAAAACTAATAGGCCAAAATTTTAAACATGTAATAAATAGGCCATTAGGTGTGAAATCTGCTTTTACTATAACGAAATTCCAAAAATATCCCTAAATTAGAACAAAACCATATGATGTTTTTTCTCTTCCCCTCTCTCCCCTGCAGTGTCTCTCATCACTCTACAACTAGGACCAGCAATGTTGATTCCATTTAATTTCTCTTTTCTCTTCCCATCTCTCTCCTTCTCTTTCTTCCTCTCTCCCTCTTCGAAGTCGACCACAAAGATTTGAGAAAATCGAAACAACAAGAAAGGAGTGATAGGGCCAGCCACAAGTGTGACTGCGGTGATGACTTCAGCAACGAAGCTGCTGTTAGATGTGTATGCCCTAAGGAGCAAAAATGTAATATCTTTTTGGAGACATTTTTATCAATAAAGAATTTATTTATTATTTATATACCAAATCTTGTCCTTTTTATATTCAAATTTGTTGAATGTATGTTAAGCAAATAAAAGCCTGAGACTGTCGGTTTAAACCTTTAAGAATTAAGCATATGATGGGCAGATTATACGGAAGACACGATTCTTAAGGTGATAGTCCAAATCATAAGATCTGCAATCAAGAAAATAAAGTTTGGTGCTTTATTCATGCAAAGATTGTTATGTTGTCTATATTCCTATTGGGAGACGGTTTATCTTAACCATCAAAGGTGGACTTAGTGAATAGAAACATTAGCACATTGTCATAGGTGACGATGTGTTAGATCAGGACATGAAGTGAATTGATTTGACTTAATAATTCTATCTCGGCAAATCAATTCACTTTAGACAATTATTTGTATTGTATCTTAATCCTGAGATGAATAGTGGGCCCGTTGTCTTGACTTATGTCTTTTGATGTATCAAAGGGTGACATCTACATTTTTATAGTGGTACGTATGCTGGCACGTTGGAGGCATGACTCTTGTTAGCGTAGACCTGTTATTCATAAATATGAAATCCATAGCTCCTCTTTAGGAGTAGTAATATCCTCTTATATGCGTTATCTTGTAATTGAAAAACTAGAGTGCTCAACCATTTGGATACATAGGTATAACTGAATGGTATACAGTCTTTGGATGGTAAGTTTTCTAATGGTGAGATAATGGAACATAAGATAAAAATAATCAGGAAGGTAAGATAGAACTTGTCCTTAAACCAATTATGGATAATCGTATGAGGATACGATATATTATAATATGTCATGGAGACTTAGCTATACGGGCTTCGTAATTCTATATAGTTCGAGAGTGCAGCTCCAAGCTTTTAGTGAAGTAGCATTAGAGTTGATAATTATGAAATGTATATCTGGGATATTGGGTTTCATAATCATCGAGGGCTTAAACTATATAGGTCCATCAGGTCCCTTTTGTTAGTTTACAAAAATCCTGTAACGATACGGTGTGCTTTTTCAATAATTGGTGACTTATGTTAGATTTATCAAATTGGCTAAAATTTGAAAAAATCAGATAATTCATGTTGTCGGTTGAATTAATTTTGTGATAAAATTAATTCAAGATAAACTTGTTGAATTATCGGGATCAAATAATTCATGTCTCTTTATCGGTTGCATTAATTGTGAATTAATTCAAGATAAACTTGTTGAATTATCAGGAATTCATTTATTTTCTTAGAGGTTATCTAGATAAAGTTGGTTTAATTAGATAACTTCTTGATTGGGTTATTTGAATTAAAACTGAGACTTTACCCTATAAAATCTCAGGTAGAGAATAAAAGATTCGCTGAGATTTTTATCGCAAGTTCGGCATACCGATCCTCAGGTTCAGCCTGCCGATGAGGCAAGTTTGACATGCCGATTAGACAAATCGGCATGCCCATCGTACGATAAAAAGATCACACGTTTTCACACAGATTTCATCAGATATTGATCCAAATTTAATTATAATTCAAATTTTGAGGCATTATCAGATAAAGATTGACTCATGGGCCCAACCTCTATAAAAAGGGAGTGAGTCTCAATATTATTTAGATCAATTGAGAGATTAAGAGTGAAACTCTGCTGATAAAATTCTAAAAACTCCCTGAGAGCTCTTATTCACAAATCACGAACACTAGTTTTGGGTTCTCTCAATTGGTTAGAAGGAAAGTCACCTGATGGAAGAGCTGTACATGTGAGCCCACACTCACTCTGATCGTGGATAGAGAATAGCAAAGAAGGCCAGTTGGTTGAGGTCCTTTTGGAATGTTAGTTCTCTTCATTGATTAAGGAAGCTTTTCAGCATTTACAAGGTTAGTAAGATCTGGTTAATTTATGCATATAGCGGATCAAACTTGTGTTTTGAAAAATACTCTGATATAAAAATTTTTAAAATTTCGCTGCGTACTATTTTTTCAATTGCTGCTCCTCAGGTGACTTTAGCGACTTCTCCTATGTGACTCCTGCTTCCTCACACGATCCGACGACCTTGCATACTCTGGCGGTTGCTCTCCGCGAGACCCTAGCAACGAATCTACTCTACTCCCTCCTCGACTCTAGTGCTTGCTTCCTTCGGTAACGATTGTTACGACTCTGGCGCTTGCTTCCTTCGGTGACGACTGTTACAGACAAAGCCACTCTTCAGCTGCTTCCAGTTGATCTCCTCCTCTCACAACTGTATCTTCAGCCATAACAGTTGCTGGTGATGATGCTTTTCAAAGGACAACAGTTGTTGTTTTTGTTGCAAAAGCACTATGGCGCTAGAGGGAGTGAGTAGAAAGAAATAGGAAGAAAAAGAGTATATTGGTGGAGAGAGAGAGATTGGTTAGGAGGAAGGGGAAGAGACAGGGAGAGAAAAACTTGTTGCAAGTTTTTTTTTAATAAACCTTGGTTGAGGGTTAAAAACTAAGACTTGGCCCATTAATTACTTATCATCATATTTATGCTATTTACTCTCACATGTTTTAATATCTGGTCTATTTGTTGTAATTTCCCTAAATTAAACAATTCATGATTCACTTAGCAAATTAATAACAACATTATTGAAAAGTCAATATAACAACATTATTGAAAAGTCAATCTCGCTTAATAAAGTTATATTTTTTTAGCATTTTAATGTACAAATATTATGTATCTTAACCTTAAAATTATAATTAAAAAACTAAAACTGTAAATATGCTTAGTAAAGTATGTCTATTTTCATTATAATACATCTCCACAACATTTTATATATAGTGTACTAAACACCTGCAGTTCACTTTTGGCATTCACAATAGCTTTGAAAAAACTTACTAATCGTCTACTTGCTTTTGGTCCGTAACACAACACAACCAAAGCAACAACACGGCATAACAATGTCAAAATTAAACCTAAAATCAAATCAAAACCAAGGTCAAAAACATTATCCAATAACCTTATGTTTAAAAGTTTTAATCCAAAAGTAAAAAAGTTAAACACAAATCCAAATATCAAAGATAGTAAACTTTCCAAGAACAAATTAAAGCATCAAAATTTAAATAACGTTTTTAATAATCAAAATGCCAATTAAAAAAATTGGATTAAAACAACATGCAGTACCGTTAGTTGAATGGATGAATATCAATAGACTATATAGTCGTTACAGTCACCTCATATTTCTCTACCTTGTCTAATTACTTGATCCCACCAACTAATTGCTTCCAACATATATGGAAGGGAAAAAATTAAAATGATGCATACTTACATAAACTGTCCATTTTTAATTTTGAAAGCTATCCACTTTTCATGATATTATGATTTTGTTAATTTAAAAAAAATAATTGTTTGTTGGTAGTCATTGACACTTTTGTATATTATGTAATAAGATTAATTTTACAAATAGTCCTTGAGGTTTATTTTTAATTTCAGTTTCGTCTCTAACATTTAAAAAGTCTCAGTTTGGTCTCTAGTCTATTACCTTGTTTCAATTCGGTCCCTTGTTTAGTTAGCAGTTAAATATTTAACTAAAAACTTTTAAAATCTCCTACTTAAGTCCCTAATCTATTATTTTATTTCACTTTTGGTTCCTCTGTATTAGGGACTAAAAAGTGAAAAACTAAAATGATTTTGATGCATGTGATAAAAATATTTTTATTGTATTGCTAGTAAGATGAATTTAATTTAGAAAAAATACGTTGAATTTTTAGTATCAGTATATAAGTATATGGATAATCATGCATTTTAAATAATAAGCTATGCAATAATCATGCATTTTAAATAATAAGCTATGCATTATAATATACATGTATGTATAAATATATTTGCATGCTCTGTTGGATAGTCATAATTCTAAACATTAGAATTACTATATATACAGATGTATATATAATATCTTGAAATTAAATAATCAAATTTATCTTTTTTTTAAAAAAAAGCTCATCTAAATATAAAAATGATAAAATTGTTTCAATTCTATTTACATGAATCAAAATCGTTGTATTTAGTTTTTCACTTTAGTTTTTTTTAATCTCAAATAATACCTTGTTAACGAAACAATCAAAAGTAAAACAAAATAATATATTAGGGATCAAAAGTGAAATAAAGTAATAGATTAAGAATCAAAGTGGGGCATTTTAAAAATTAAATATATAACATCTAATTGACAGAAGGACCAAAACTGAAATAAAGTAAAAAATTAAAAACAAAATGAAACTTTTTAAATATTAAGAACTAAAATAGGACTGAAGACAAACTAAAGGACCATTTGTTGAATTAACCCATTATTATATGTTGATCATCATCCCAAAGTATAACGTTGCAATCTTCATGATAATGACCGCACTTGTGCATTGTACACAAACGTTGACAATCTTTTAAAAGTTTAAATCTTCTTTATTATTATATAATTGTAATTTTAATGTTCTTATTCCTTGAATTTTCATAGAGTTGATCGGTTTTGGTGACGGTAATGGTGAGCATTATCATAAGTTGTAATCTTCATGCTAATAGCCACATTTGCATATTTGTGTGCAAATATGGAAAACCCTTTCAAACTTTTAATCTCATTTCATTATTATACTAATGTTGCAATCTTTATGTTCCTGGCCGTTGATTGTCATAAAAATTTTGTGATTATTTAATATAGCCAATCTTTTTAAATTTCTAATCTCATTTATTGAGTTGTCGTACTCTTCAGCTTCCCTATATTCTCTTTCTGCGGACGTTATCATAAAAAATAACTCTTGGAATCCCCACTACTCCACCTCTTCCGATATTCCCAACATTTTGGGATTACTTCACCAAACATACCCTTTGATTTGCCTCTTTGGTTTTTTTTTTTTTACCCCTCTATTTCTTCCTTCCTTTTTGCATGGATTTTTTCTTCTCCACTAAATTAGCTAGACAGAAATATGGAAGATGGGGAATGTTTGCTACAAGTTTCCAAGCTCAACGTTAGCTTGAGTATTCATGATCATGGCGTTAGAAACAGATCAGATCACCAGCACTACTCCAAGCATTGTCTTCCGGGCCCACTCTTTGGTCCCTACTCCTTTGTAAATATTTCATTGTACGGACGATGATAGTCAATGTAGCGGGAAAAATATTGTTGAAGTTGCTGTTGTGGTTAGAGTTGTCCAGAACCTCTACAAAGGTATGCAATACTTTTGTTTATTTCTTTTTTTTTTTTTTTGATAAAATTCCATTCTTTGGATGCCCATTTGGAGCAACAAAGAGTGGAGTTTGAAAAATTAGTTAGGAAGGAAGAGAGCGTGACTAAATTATTGAACTAATAAGTTGGAGAAAATAAAAAGTTCTAAAAAATTTTAAAAGGTAAAATACAATTTTAAAGTGAAAAAAGATAAATTATATATATATGTATATATATATACACACGTATTAGTTCAGAGGAACGACTACCCATCTTCGTCTGAAGGTGGCACCCCTTTTTGAGTAATATTTCAACAGGCATCAACAATTTTCAATTGTATTGCTGATATGTTTTTTTTTTTTTTTTTAACAATTAGCATAGAAGGGCTTGAAAAGCAGGTTAGCATTGCTGTGGCATCTCCATGTACAGCTCAAGTTGTTGAAATAAAAGAAAAGCTTGGAGAGAAGTGCAAGGGTTTTGATGGATTTATGGTGAAAGTGATGTCGTTTGATGAGTTACAGGGAAAAGAAGTGGATATAATAATATTATCCAGAATAAGATTAAACTCTGATAGCTTACTTGCATTGCTTTGCAATGATCAGAGTTCCAATAATGTAGCATTGACAAGAGCCAGGGGTGTGTATATATATATATATTAACTATTACGCTTCCTTTTTGGTTGAATGTGTAGTTAAATTATAACATGCATTTCTCTTATTATTATTATTATTTTTTTTTTTTCATTTCGATGCAGACAATGTCTTTGGATTTTGGGAAGTGAAAGAAGTTTGTCAGAAAGTGATTCTGTTTGGAAATCAGTTATACACAGACGCGAAGAATTGGAGTTGTTTCTTTTATATTGAGGAGGACAAGGAGATGTCGGACTTTGTAAGTGAAGTCAAGAAAGACTTGGATCAATTGCAGGAGGTGTTTGATGCTGACAGTTCCCTTTTCAAGAATGCTAGGTGGAAGGTACTCACATATTATTTATCTTGTTAACTTCTAGTTTGGTTTCATTTCATGGCATAAGTACTTAAATATTTATATACATATATATATATATATGTTTATTTCCTTTGCGCTTTTCTTTTCTGTTGCTATAATGTTCTCTTTAGCGAAAACTTCAGGAAATCATTTGGTAAAATTAAGTCATTGCAGATGAAGAAGTTAGTTGTTAACATGTTATTGAGGCTTGCAAATGGATGGAGGCCGAAGAGAAGGAATGCTGGTGGCATAATCTGTAACAAATCAAAACATGTTCTGAAACAATACAAGGTTAAAGATCTTTATGTCGTGTGCTCGGTTGACATAGATCATCAGGAGTGTAGGTACATCCAAGTGTTGAAGATCTGGGATTTGCTGCCACTAGTAGACATTCCAAAACTCGTCAAGAGACTCAATTCTATGTTTCTAACATACACCGATGAGTTTCTTAATCTTTGCAAGGATGAACGTATTGAAGGGTAGGTATAAAATGCAGCATTATTGGTTATATAAATGCTGTTCTACTGATTCCAATGATCTGGGAAACCTCCCTTCGCATTGTGCATCACAAGAAATCTAGCTACATTGGAGAAGGAATTAAGAAACTTTTAATCAAAAAAGGTTTTCGCAGGATTCAAAAGTGAGTGACAGTTTGCTGCTGATGAAATTCTACTCAATCTCGTCCGATATGGTGAACCACTTGCTATCTAGCTGCAATGGCAAAGAATTGGAACTTCCATTTGAGTTGACTAGCCAAGAAATGGAGATCATACATTTTGGGAAAAGCTCTTTCATTCTTGGGAGGTCAGGTACTGCGAAAACTACAGTCTTGATTACAAAGTTATTTCAGACACAGAAATTATATCATGTAGCTTCAGAAGGTTTCCATGAAGTCGATGGTTGTAGATCCTCCGAGTTCGAAATAACGGAAGGTGGTGAAGGAGTTGAAGAAAGCAAGGAGACTTTTCTACGGCAGATTTTTGTGAATCTTAATCCTAGACTGTGTTATGCTGTAAAATAACATGTTTCGGGCCTAAAATGTGTCAACGTCTTTCCGTTTCGCCATGTTTATTCATATTGAAGGCGTTTGTTAAAAACTAAAAACATGCATGTCTATCCCTGTTTGAAAGAGTACCAACTCTGGCCAATGTATTAATGTTTGAGGAAAGTAGTTTTACCATAATACTTTCTAGAGAAACAGAAAATGCAACACTTCTGCTTTCTTTCTTTTTTATCACCGACTATTCTCAATAGATAGGTGATGAGGATTCATATACTAACATATTTAAATATTGTGTTTATACATACAAGTTGTTTTCGTTGAGGAGGTCCTTCATTTTGATTTTTTTTCCCCTCATTTTGGATGCTATAGATTTGCTTGTGCGGAGAAATGTGCAGAAGATTTGCCTACAATACGTTTCGATGATATGGATGATGCATCAAATTTTGAAGAAAATATTCCAGATTCTTTTGTGGGTCTCCCTCGTAATTTATTCCCACTTGTTATAACAATTCACAAGTTTCTCCTAATGCTGGATGGAACAGTGGGCAATTCATTCTTCGATAAATTCCCAGAAGCAAGGGGACATTCTCACGGAAGTACAAATTCAATGGCCTTTAAAACATTTATCAAAATGAAGGAAGTCAAGCTCGAAAAATTTAGTATTTCATACTGGCCTCATTTCAAAAGGTAGTTAACCAAGAATTTTAATGCATCCACAGTTTTCGCTGAAATAATGTCTCATATAAAGGGGGGATTGCAAAGCTTGGAATGTCCAGGATTATATTTTGCTGTCCAGAAGCCGGGTGTCAAACTTAAGTTAACTGGAGAGGAGATGATATACAAGATTTTTGTGCAATATGAAAAGAAAAAGAAGATGAATGCTGCATATGATTTGGCGGATCTAGTAACTGATCTTCATCGTCGATTCAAAGAAAAAGAATACGAGGCTGCAAAGTTTGACTTTGTATATGTTGATGAAGTGCAAGACTTAACTATGGGGCAAATTGCACTTTTTAGACATATATGTGGAAGATGGTTTTGTTTTCGCTGGTGATAGAATCTATGGGAGAGAAGAGAAAGGTCATATTTCAGACATATCCCAATTGAGCCAGAACTTTTGAACTCATGCGGGTGTTTTGAGGCTAGCCGAGAGTGTTATTACCTAGCCTATCATCTTTTTTCCAGACTCTATAGATATCTTGACCCCTGTGACAAGCCTTGTCGATGGGATCCTCCAATGTTAATAGAATCTAATAATGGTAAAAGCTCAATATTTCTCAGGCATCCGTATTTATTTTAAAAGTCCATAGCTATGTTGTTTAAGGTTTGAAGTCAAGCTGGATAGTTCAATTTTATCTTTCCAATTAATAGCATAGACACACACAGAAAGACATATATACCATGTCTCCTTTCTTGTCACAGGATGTACTGTTATACAATTTCTTTTCTTCATCACCTATAAAAGATCAATGGAACCTTATATACACGTTTATGAAGGAAAAGAATATCCTTGGCCATAAATAACCCAGGTCTTTTCCAAGTGTGGACAAGGCTAAGCATAGACTTCTGTGTTCTGAGCTTAAGCAGTTGTACGTGGCTATTACTTGCACAAGCCAGAGGTTATGGATTCTTGAGACTGGAGATGGTGTTGGCTTTCCGCACCCATGTGCGACTATTGGAAGACACTGCAACTTGTCAAAGTTAGAGGACTCGATCATTTATTTTTGGAGGAGATCCAAGTTTGCAGCAGGAAAGAGGAGTGGAAATCACAAGGCATTAATGTCTTTTGGTTTATTATTATTTAATTACCACAATGCGGCAATTCTGTCTTTATGGAGAGTAATTTTAATCATTTTATACGTTTTGTTATTGTGCAGCTTTTTAAAGAACAGATATATGGGCCTGCAAAAAGGTGCTTTGAATGAGCGGAAGCGGTAAGTTGGCAAAATGGGCTGAAGCTTCAAGCCTCCGAGCTGCTGCTTGCCATTTAAGCACTTCGAATTCTGACATGGCTGAGATGTTTCTTAAGAAGGCTGCTAGAATGTTCAATTCTATTGGAAAATTTGAATCGGCTGCTCAATGCTGCTACGGAGTGAAGGAATACAATTCAGCTGGTATTTTTTTCTATTTTTCTGGACATATTATGTCTTTTCATTGCATTACAATGGGGAATATTTGATCTTAGTATCAAGTGACAACTTTTATGTACTAAGTGATTGTGTTACGAAAAAATAACATATGCGCATGTCATTCAATGTTGCAATTATTTACGTGCAAATATCCTGATTTTAATGTTCATGCAGGTTCAATTTATTTTGAAAAATTTGGCGATTCTAAGCTACAAGAAGCTGGAGAATGTTTTGCTCAAGCAGAGTCTTATGAGCGTGCAGCTTTTGCATATGCCAAGGGAAATTTCTTCTCCTAATGTTTGGATTGTTGCCTTAAGGGGAAACTATTCAACAAAGGGGCCTCATTACATTCCCTACCGGAAAGACCATGCAACCCAAAATAATTACATGAAAAGGACAAGGCTGAAATGGAAGCTAAAGAACAGAAGCTTCTGATGGGTGCTGCCCTTGATTACAAAAGGCTTGGAGATAAATCTGCAATGACAAAATGTGTTGAAGCCTTCAACTCTAGAAATTCGATTCACATTTTTTTGAAAAGGGAAGGGAGCCTTGAGGGGCTCATCCAATTGGAAAGTGAATGGGGCAACTTTATGGATGCTGCAAAGATAGCAAAGGGAATGGGAGAGACATTACTTGAGGCTAAGCTACTGAAAAGGCCAAACAGTACAAAGAAGCTTTACCTCGTATACTGGTCCATGTGTTGGCAAATTCTCTGTGGGTACTAGACAGTAAAGGGTGGCCCTTGAAGCAGTTTACTGGAAGAAAGGAGCTTTTAGATAATGCTAAAAGATTGGCAAATAAAGTTTCAACACACTTCTGTCATTTGGTGTATACAGAGAAAAATGTAATGTCAGATGAAATGCTTGCGTTGTCTGAGTTACAACGATTGTTCAGTGATTCGAAGAGATGCCAAAGTGTTTGAGGTGAAATAATATCTGCTTGGAAAATTCTTGATGTTCATTTTTTCGTCCAAAGTTCCAAATGCACGTGGGGATGTCATGTAGAAAACGACTTACTGCAGGATCAAGTTTCTGTTAACACACTGCTCTTCTTTTGGAATGTTAGGAAACAGAGCATAGGGAAGATATTTTACTATATTCGGCACCTGCAAAATGATGATGTATATGGGGAGTTTTGCTTGATCTGTTTGGGTGTGAGCGTGATTAAGGATTTTGAAAATGACAAGACCGTCTACCATCTGCTTAAAGCTGATGCCTACTGGGTGAAACATATTAGCGACCACAATCTGCATAAGGAAGGGCAGTTAGTTAACTGTAAAGCTAACCATTTTGCTTGCACCCCTCGATGTTATTGGAGTTCAACAATGCTTTCTCTTGGAAGAATGGTGTTACAAAAGCTCAGAGCTTTCTATGAGTTCTCGAAGAAGAAGTCTTTACCCCTTCGTTTTTGAAGCTCTCTCTCTTGTTCAGATGTATGGTGTTGCAAACTCTCTTATAGAGTCTGAGTTTTTGCTCCTCAAGGACCGTGATAAGGTACTTCATAGCTATCTTGATCTATCTATGGATGACTTTCTGAAGAACATATTTCCCCTGGATTGGAGAAAGCCAATGACAGATGACTATCCTGAGGGAGACAGAGGAGTTCAAATTTTTTTTTTTGAAGAACTAATTCATAAAACCGTGAGCTCAAACAGGCATCTGACATACGGAGAAATAGGAAAGGTAGTAATGGCAGTTTTGGGGGGATCTCTGAGGCTTTCTGGTAAAACATCTAGTAAAGTTTCTCTGAGGTTTGAAAGCAATCCATTTTGGACATCATGCATTGGAAGTTTTGGGAAGAGAGGATCGAATTTCATGGATGTTTCTGCTCTTAAAAGTTTCCATAAGGCTTTGGAACTGACGTATTATTCTGATTGCATGGGCATGACGAACTACATATCACCGGATTGCTTCATATACCTTATCGAGCACCTTCTGACCGACATTTTCTACTTAAAAGGTTACTTTTTCTCTGCAAAATCTTGTTTTCTTGAATGGTTTGTTAGCCGAGGATGGAATAAGAATTCAGTACCAGTTTAGTCATGCCCTTGATATTATCGCAGCCATTCTCGTTGAGCTTCTCTATAATGAACAAGATGTCATTGCATGGATGAAATATTCTAAGCTCGGACTGGAGTCGCATCCACTTCTAGTGTTGAGACTGGTTGTTGCTCCTTGTTCACTCTGTGTGAACTCCGGAAATTACTATGACTTACTTATGGAATTGCTGGACAGGACGGAGACCACTGCCAATCTGCCACCCGAATTCTACAATATCATTAAGAAAATGAAACCGGGACATTCGGATGAGAATGTTTGTGTTCTCGGCGAGGCTTTCGGGGGAATCGGGAATCCTCTTGTGGTAGCAAGTTCAAAAAATTGTCCGGTCGAGTGCGGCATACCAGGTGCCATTGTTGTAGACCTAGAAGTTCACCAAGGAAGAGAGAAGTTGACTGGCATAATGTTCAAGTAATGTTGAAGCATTCTTTCACTGCTAGTGGTAAGTTCAAGCAACTTTCTTGTTTCCTGGTATCTGATATCTATAAAAAGAAATATCTGATGCAGTTTTCCAATCTTTACAACATGAACCTAAAAGGAACACTCAACTTTTTAAAGAAGTGATAAAACATTGACCCTTTGTTCAGCAATTTTCAAACTTTGAAATTGGTGGTGTTTCAACTCTTCCCACCCACCACCCCCCGTTAATTTTATATATATATATATATATATATATATATATATATATATATATATATATATTTCTCACTCTTTATATTATTCTCATTTCTCAGGTATTGTAATGGAACAAGTGAGAAGTTACCACCAAAGGTCCAAGGTTGGGGCATGGTAGTTCCAAGGATTTCAATTTTCTCTGTAAAGAATGTAATTTCACTTGGTAGGAAGTGGGACAAATCAATTAAACTAAAGAGTGCTTGAAAATATCCTGAACTTATTATGCCAATTGTTCTTGGAATCACAGTTACATCTGCTGTGCTTTTAAACTTTCTTTTTAAGAATGACACTATGTTTAGCAATGAACCTGGTACTTTTGTTTGTCATCGGCCTTTTTTTTTTTTGGGTATAAAGGGGTGCATTTAAGGCAAGTTAGTTCACGAGGTGTTCACTATAATAAGATTGATCAATCCAATTCAACTATAATAGGATTTCCTAACCGCACAAGTTTGATTATTTATTTGTCTTACTAGTAGAAGTACGTACGTTGATGTAATTAAAATTTTTATAACGTGAATTATGAATAAAAGAATCAATAGAAGAACAAATTTGCTTATAAGATTGGAAAATAAAAGTTGTACAAATAATTGAAGATGTGCATTTGTTTTTTATTTTGGGCTACGACATTCATTTTTTGGGTCTAATTACTTAGAGATTTATAAAATATATAATTTCGATCTAATAGATGATAAATTGTTTTAGTCAAAGCATGACATGAGTATAAAAGACAGGTTTTCACGATGAGCAAAGTAGTAAGAGGAACAAGAAAGATCTAAAAATCTTTTTTTTGAAAAAAAAAAAAGATTTGCTCTAGTGACACAATATGTCTCTTTCAAATATGTATTTTTTTTCTTTTTTTTCTTTTTTTTGTGTTTAAAACCGCTGCTTTCTATTATTTTGTCTTTTTAAAATGCTCATGTGTAATTATTATGTTAGATTTTTTTTCAATCGCAATGTATGGGAGAATTAATAACAAGCAAATAGATTAAAAAAGTGATAAAATTGAAATTGGAGTAGGAAAGAGATCGATAAAGTTGAAATTAAAAAAAAATGAAAGAGGAACTAAAAAGGAAAATATATGAGAACATTTAGGTTAAGATTACATTAGAGAAATGGAGTCAAAAAAAGAAAGAGAGAAGTAAAACGCGGAAAGAGAAAAGAAAGTGAAATACAAAAGAAAAAAAAACACTAGCACCAAATATAAGAAATGATAGTAAACAAATAGAGTTTAAACAAAAAAGAAAGGAAAAAAAAAAGAAAAATTGTAAATGAAGACTAGGATAAAACACTAAAACAGTAAAAAAGGAAAAAAAATAAAGCCCGAAAAAGAAAGAAAAGAAAAAAGGATAAACACCAAAAAATTAAGAAGGAGAAAAATAACACTCATTTGTGAAAGCTAATAGAAGATAAGTAGTTTTTGTGAAAAAAGAAAAAGAAAAAGAAAGAATGATAAAGCACTATAATGGTGAAGATAAAAGAAAGGGTTAAAATGGAGCCCAAAAAAGGGTTAGAATTAATCTAAAAAAGGGAGTACCAAAACTGTGTGTTCTGGACTACCGAAATAAGAATAGTGCCTCGTATGCACTCTTTTATTATAAGTTCTAGTTTGAATACATATGATGCATATATTAAGCTGTAATTAAAGTTTTTATAAGATAGATTATGAATAAAAGAATGAAAAGAAGGACAACTTTTATTAGAGATTAAAAAAAAAAATGTTGCACAAATAGTCTCTAAGGATATACATTTGTTTTATTTTAACAGTCGACATTTTAGGTCTAATTATCTTAAAATTTATAAGATATATAGTTTAGATCTAGTAAGTAAAATGATAATTTTTGGCACGAGTATGTTGGATAGAGTTCTACAAGAACTAAATAGTAAAAGAAATAAATAAATCAAAAATATTCTTTTTAAAAGGAAATAATGTGACACAATTTAACTTTAATTTCAAATATGTACTCTTTTAAGATTTGTTTCAAAGTTATTTTTTTAATACTTTATATTTTTTTAATTTTCACAACATATGTTACATTAGTTTCTATCTAAAAATAAATAGTTTATCTATTACAGAGATAGACCAAAAAAATCAAGGCTCACACAAAACTTTAACCATGATAGGAATAAAGGGAACTAACTACAATATAAGTCAAGATTGATCACAAGCAGTGAGATTATTTCAGAGAAATAGTTGATATTTAAGGTTTAAGAAATTTATAATAAAGATCAATAAAGTTGAATAGAGAGAAAATTAAAAGGAAATAGGACAGAAAAAGATAGGAAAACAATGGGGTAAGAGATTATAATAGACAAATGGAACAAAAAATAAAGAAAGAAAAAAAAAGGTAAAACAATGAAAAAGTAAGTAAGAGGAAAAAAATAAAACACCGAATGTAAAAGACAATGGTAAATAAATAAAGTTTGAAGAAGAAAAAAGGAAAATATAGATTGTTGTAAAACACCAAATAAAGTGAAAACATGAAAAAAAAAAAAAGAAAAAGGGAAGTAAATACCCCGAAAAGAAAGAAAAAAAAAAGAAAAATATCAAAAAAATAAAAATTGATTGCAAGAGACAATGTTAGACAAATAAAGTTCAAAAAAATAAAGCACCAAAATGATATAGTAAAAAAAAGAGATTAAAATATGAGACTATGGTAGACAATTAAACACCAAGAAATAAAAATAAAAAGATTAATGAAATAAAAGAAAAAAAAAAGTAGAGTACAAAATGATTAGTAAGAATACTAAGAAAGAAAAAAAAATGAGAAGCAAAAGAAAAGAAATGAAAGTGCTTTTTTAAGTAGAAAAGGCAAAAAAAAAAGAAAAAAACCAAAAAAAATGCCAAAACAACTCGTTTTGGAAAAACAAAAAATAATTAGTGGATACGCATCCACTCTTTTATCATAGCTAAGGACCAAGAATTTTTTTTTTTTTTATTGAGATAAGATTAAGAATAGTTAAAGAAAGCAAAAAAAAAATAAAAAAGAGAAAGAAAGAAAGAATGAATGAATGAATGAATGAAAAAAAAAAAAAGGAAAGAAAATGCTGCGAAAACGTTTGCGTTTTGGACTACAGAAGGGTGAATACTGTCATGTATTCACTTTCTTTTTGGTATATTTAAAGAAAAAGAAATTATATAATGTTCAATCTTAAAACTCATTAATCCTTTATCTACGATCACCGTTGGTCAATTGGTAATTGCCTAGCAAATGATTGTTTTTTCTTCAGTTTTTAGATAAAAGACTTGGCAAATGAATTAAAGTGGTGTTTGGAAGGCGGTGGAAACCGTTAGTTAGAACTGTTTTTACTGTAGCATGTAAGAGCTTTGTATTGTAGCAAATTTTTTTTATTATCACTGTAGCATATGAGAGTTTTTTACTGTTCATAACTGAGTTTGTAGTTTTTACCACCATGTCAAACAAGGGTAAGATAAAGTGCGTTCAATCCTCTTAAAATGTACGAATATAGGAGTGATGATATTTATGATGTGTTATAAATAAGGTTGAATCACATGAACATATTCGAATACAGTTACAACATGATCAAAGGATTCAGATTCAAATGATAAGGAATACCAAAAATTAAAAGTACAAGTTAAGCCCAAAGATAAAAACATGCTTTATCAACATAATAAATCGAGGTCAATAGCAAGGGGGAAAAAATAAAAATGAAAACTAATGCTAAATGAGCTTATATGTTGTTTTAATGATGGATCCTCACCAAGGAAAAACATATTCTCTCTCAACTATAAACAATTCACCATTTATAATCCTTTTTCTCACTCTCTCCGGGCATTATCATTTGTAGTCCTCTTTCTTACCGTCTTGGGGTATTTTTTTTTTCTTTCTTGGGAAATACACTAGTCCAACACAACACCATGTTAAAAAAAAAAAAAAAAAAAAAGACACAACACACTCACACGAAACACCATGTTATTAAAAAAAAAAAAAAAGAAGAAGAAGAAGAAGAAGAGACTCAATACCATGTTAAAACACACACATACAAAGCACAACACCATGTTTAGGCTTTAGCTCTGTTATTTCTACTGCTAATAATTTGCTTACAAGAGTAATTGAAACTGTTTTTTAATGATTGAATCATTTTTTTTATTTAAATTTTATGAAAAAAAAATATTATAACAAAAACGATTGGAACCATAATTGCTAAACAAAGCTCAATTGGATTTTGGGTATAAACTGAAGGAAGTATTAACATTGTTACTCCCTAAATTATTGATATTTAATTTTTGCTCATAATATTTTTTAAATACACCACTCTTTTGGTTTTTTTTTTTTTGTCCCTTATCCCTAAAATTAACAATAATTGTTTTGAAAAAGAAAAGTTAACAAAAATAATTACATCTTCATCACTTAACAAAATAAAATTTCATAAAATTAAACAATGTTACATGATATAATTTTCTCATTTTTATGTATTTTTGTAGACTAATAAAGAGGAAAGTCTTTTCTCCGGAAATGTCAATGACTATCAACAAAAACGACAACACGGGTCTTTCTTTCTCCTGTCCAAAACAAAATCGCCAAATGTGGAAGAGAGAGATAGAGAGAGAGGGAGTGAGAGAGGAGAGAGACACCCAATTGGCGAATTTTTGGTGCCAAATTCTTTATTATACATTAAATCAAAATTAAAATTAGCATTACCTTAATTTAATTCCCCACTTTCTATGGGTTTTTTTTTTATTTTTCATTTTGCCCGATTCCTTCTGCAGAACAGAGCAGCTTCTCCTTCTTAGAAGCTTTCAACAATGGCGATTGAAGACCTTCCACAAGACCCAAACGACAGAGAAGAGATCAACAAGCCACCCTGGACAATGGTGGTGATCCGAGACTCTCTCCCCAAAACCGAATTCTCCGTCTTCCCTCCGATCAACCACGAAAACCTACACCTTTCCTTACACGCCAATCACCAAATCCAAGACCCATTTTCGCCGCCACCGTCTTCTTCGTCTTCCTCTTTGGCTTCTTCGCCCTCGTCTTCGTCGTTCTCGCCGTCCGATTTGGACCAATCGGACCCGGATTCGCCGGTGGCGCCCGAGTCTCCTGTCAGGAAAACCGGCGAGGCCGGCTGGTGGTGGGTGGGGATTGGGCTTGAGGTTTTGAGATCGAGGATTCTGGGGTTTGTTACGTCGTTTGGAGGTAACGGTGTCGTTTGGTGGAAAGCTTCGTGCTTTGCCTCGATCACGGCGGCGCTGGTGATGCTATGGTCGTTTTACATTAGGGCTCGCCATCGAAGGAGGGTGAAGAATTTAATGGCGGTCGTGAGAGAGAAGGACGAGGTTAGGATTTTCTGTCCCACTTTTTTATTTTTTATTTTTATTTTTATTTTTATTTTTATTTTTATTTTGCTGTGGGGTGGGGGGAGGGGTTAGTGCTTTTGTTGATTGATTTATAGGTGTTTGTGAAAATGACTGTTAGAGAAGATAATAATTGATCTTGATTATATTGGTTTTGCCTGTCCATTTTATCCAAAAGGGTAATAATTATTGTCTGTTTTTAGTCCCACTGTTTGCATTAGAATTTGGGGTGCCTATAATTTTATGTTTGGCTTAATTATTTCAATTGTTTGATGCTAGATTAAGTTGAACAAAAGGTTCAATTAGAATTCTATGGTAGGCTTTCAACAATGTAAGAAAACCCGACACAATTTAAGTGTCAGATTACATGTCAAATTCTCAATGGATTAGATTTACCATTTGAGAATATAGTTGGAATCAAACCTAAAATAATGTAACAATTCAAATTTTGCGACTGAAAACATTGCAGTATTATTGGTTTGAATAAAAAAAAAATTTTTTTTTGTTGGAATCATGTTCCCAAACAGACAATATTAAAAAAAAAAAAAAGACAATTTAATGGCTAAAACCTATGTTTAGAGAATGCTCCAAGGTTAAATTAAAGAATATTTTGGTATTGAGCAATGAGAATTGGAACCGTGTTATCTTATCCCTGTTTTTGATTGGTCATTATTGGCTTAAGCGCATAGGCTTTAAGTGTTTTCTTTTGCTGCTATGATGTCTTTTCACTAAATATATGCATTGGTCATTTGCAGAAAATTAACCAACTATTGCACCAAATTGCTCAGCTAAATGAAGTGCTGATAGCCCGCCACAAAGTTCTGGCGTCAAAACTACCCAATTGAAAGCTGTTTTGTATTGTAGCTTGAAAATTGCCTTGTTGAAAGTTAGCTTAGTAGTCAGGGAAACCTTTTTTTTGTAGCAGGAGTTGAAAGCACCTAGGTGCTTTTGATATAGACTTAAAACTTATCATTCTATTTGATCCTCAAATCTCTATGATTCATGGTGAGGTCGGCTATGTTTCTCTAGAAATAAGATTTTCATAATATTCTTCTTGTAGATTTTTTTTTTTTTTTTTTGATGTAATTACTTTTGGTCTATGTTTGGGACTAAGCTTTGTGTGTGTTTTAGTTCTGAAATACCCAAATACTAATCTTTTTCAGTTCCTTTAGCCCAAACTTTATTTTTTTTCGTATTTAGTTGTTGTCTTTATAGGATTTAGCCAACTTTGTTTAAGTTGTTTAAATTGTAGCATTTGGAAAATCTGCAATCTTTGAGCTCTTGAAAGAGTTTCTCGACGACCTGTCTAATGTCTGTCGTATATGGAGCTTCCTGAAGGTGAATTTCTATCTTTCGGAGTATTGTCAAGATCATGAAGAAAGAACTGATCGAAAGAACTGATCCCAATGTTATTGCTCGTGGTTACTTATACCTTGTTTTGTTCTTGGTAAAGGAATGAAAATCTTATTATCAACACACAATTTTATTTTTTATTTTTTTGCTGCTTCTTTTATTTTGACAATTTTTATGATGAATAAAGCGAATTTTGCTCTACCAATGGAGCATGAGTGTTTTGACCATTTGAAACTTTTCGACTGTCTAATGTGCTGTTAGAAGTAGATTTGTATTACGGCCCGTAAATTCTTAACGTGGATTTCGTATATCAGTCTGTTGAAATTTTAATCTGACGGCTACAACACTTTACTTTTCTGGTGAAGCAGAATTGCTTTTCTAGTACAAGAATTTCCCTTTTTTTTTTTTTTTAATTTTTTTAGAGCAAAGTTGTTCTCTGATGATCTTACAAAGAATCACAATTTATTTATCTCACTTTGGGTAAGTGAAAATTTCAGAAAAATTTTACCTATCAAAGATTGTCATTGTCAATTTTTTCACAGTTTAACATTATTATTATTATTATTATTATTATTGATTCTTCTATTTTGTTCTTTATCGGACATGAAAAAATTTTCTTGCTGGCTTTGTTTGGGCGTCTTAATTTGGCCGTCAGACAGACAAGAGAAACCGCAGAGAAAGATATCTTAGCAAAAGTCTGAAAGATTATCATAATTTCTGATTCCAGCAATTTTCAGACGGAGACGTTTTGCATTTGTTTGTGTATCAACACTTGGGGGGCATAGCTTCCGTTGCATTCAAAGAAAATTCTCCTGAGGTATAGGAATCAGAATCATAGTCTTGACTTGACATAGACAAAAACAATCAGCCAAAAGCAAGAGAAACCGCCAAAGATCCATGCATTTGGAATTTTTCGCCACTTTTCCAGCATTCCTGTATAGATCCCATAACGATAAGGTTCAACGTGGATATCTATTACTCAACCCGGTCCTGACATTATTTATTGGGAAAATTAGATAAATAATTTATTTTTTATCACCTTTTTTAAATAAATAGCTAAGCTTTTTTAAAAATTAAAGCAACGATTGAACTTACTAAAAATTAAAAAAATTACTTTTTTTTTTTAACGTAATACATTATTGATAAACACCAGTATATATTATTAATTAATATTACTAAATCACTTATTAAATATAATTTATCACTAATAAATTAATTTATGACTAATCCACTTGCTATTTATCGTCGAGAAATTAGTAACTTATTGAATGAATAAACCACTAAATTAACTAATGATAAACTACAAATCAATATATCATTTTGTACTACAGTTTATCAATTATATATTGATTAGTATCAGTACGTCATTAATATACAAATATGGTCATTGTTCTAATTTTTAAAAACTTAAAAGAAAGACTTTATTTAAAAAGAGCTTAAAAAAACTATTTACTTCCAAATCCCTTATTTGTTTGATTATCATTGATTCCTTTAGGTAAATGGAATGTCAATTTAAGAAATGCGATCAACACACTATAACACCCATGTAATCTTTCACAATTTTCTCCAACATTCTTTCTTTGCTCCACTTCAAAAAGGCCAATACCCTCTTTAGAGTAAATTACCTGGTTGACAGATAAACTGCCCTAATAAATATGATTCCTGTAGGAGTCATTAGACCTTGCCACTATGCCCTAAGCTTCAAGGGTAGATTTTCCCAAAAAGGGCAATCAAGGAACTGTGAAGGATGATCTAGCAATTTTCACAGGTTTAAATTAGACCTTGTCAAGTGACACGAAGGCACATTATCACTCATATTTTTCATTTTCAAGCTAACCAAAAGGATAGAAAAGTTGGGGGAAGACAGAAAACAGCATCAAATTTAATCTTTGGCTAATTTTGCACTTTCTTTGGGCAAATGAAAGGAACAATTAATGCACCAAGAGGAACATAGTTTTGCAACTTTAGAGAATGTACACCATCTTGAACTCAAAAGATTATGCTGATCAAAACTAGATCCATAAGTACATTAATAGGATGTTTGGAACTTCAGTTTCAACCATCAATTAGAACTGTAAATAGTATAAAGCTCTTAACAACTACAATAAAAAGCAAAAAGTTACCACACTATAAAGCTCTCACGCGTTATAGTTCTTGAACTTAAAACATAACTCGCAATTGAAGTTCCAAATGGCCTATAAATGACCCAACTGAGTCCCTTCACCAAGGTTGATACAAATATGAACTCAATGGGACAGTATACTGCGTTTTGACAATTTCCATTCCTTTATGGATAACTTAAGATCACAATACAAAGATGATATCAAGTTTATGAAAGAATTATACCCTATTGTTCTCAGAAGCAGTAGCAAAAAAGACAACAGGACAAATAAAAACTTACTTGAAAAGGGAACTGTTATCAAATCTTAAATCTGCTGTTCAGCTGATGAAATACAACATTACCTACGGACTATCTCACACAATGAAGACATTTAAATTACCCGCTAGCTCTGCGATTCCCTGCTCTCATGCACTGGATGCCGTCGAATGTCAAACTTGTCGACATACTCCAAAGGATTGACAGTCTCATTCCTGATCCTCTTGATTTTGGGGCTCAACAAACCCCTGTGCCTAAACCCATACAGCTGAAGCACCTGGTTATCGGCAAAATTGAACGCCCTCTCCATGCTGCTCAAGCACCTCTCAACTGGGTAATCTCCATAGCTCCCACAAGGCTTGCAGCCCACAAAATGAGTCACAAATGGCCACCTCTCATCACCTAAGCCCGGATGATACTTCTCGATCATCTCCTCATACCGATCCACTAAACCAGCCCAGTATCCGTGTAAATAGTACGAATTCTCCAAAAACACCTTGTCAATCCACTGATCCTTCTGTGAAAGCAACAAGTATATCAAAGCTGACTGATCGTCAGCCTCAAATGCCGGTCTTCCCTTTAGATTCGCGGTCAAAATCTTTCCTGCCTCCTCCCGAATCGGACCCTTGGGACCCATCGGAGCCCAAGCATCAAGCAAATCCAAAGACCACTGACAATTCCTAAACAGGAAACTACCCGTGTTCAACGCAATCCACGATTTCTGCTCGAACATCAAGTCAGGGTAGCCATGAACAACCAAATTATAGTTATCATACTTCTTAAGCGGAATCTCAAACACCATATCAGTAAACAAAGCATCACTATCCATCCACCAAATCCACTCAACCTCAGGATGCGACAACATTAGCCTCCTAATCAATGGCAATTTCGCCCAATAACCAGCAAGTTCCTTATCCAAATGAGCAATGTTATACACAATCTCAATTCCATGGAGTCTACAATAATCAATCTTGTTCTTAATCGCTTTCAACAAGTAATGATCACCAATCGGATTATCACAAGGCTTAGGCGGCGAACCAGTAACGAGCAAGATCCGAGGCTTACCATTAACGAAATTCGGAAACTCCGGGTTCGAAACGAGCCAATTTCTCCTCTCCCGATCCCAATTATCGATCCTTGGCCCAAGCGTGTACGTCGCGTTAGGGTTGATCTCGGTCTCCGCGAGGTCGTCGGGATCGTTGGGGTCGCCGTCGGAGCGGATCTCGGCGAGGATCCGGTTGGTCTCCTCGATGATATCTCGGTTGGCGGCGTCGTTGTCGGAGCCGCCTAGGTTTCCGACGCCGATGGTGCCGCGGAGGACGAGGATGGTGACGAAGCCGCAGAGGATGGTTATCTTGATGTTGTTGAAGGTCTTCTGGATCTGACGGCCGCGAGGTAAGGCGACGCCGAATCGTCTCCCGTTGGGAATCGAAGAAGCGTTGCTGTTCGTCGTCGGAAGAACAATACCTCCGGTTCTCTTCTGAGCTGTGAAGCTCTCTTGCCCCATCTCCCTCTCTCTCTCTAGAAATTCGAAGCTTCGAAGAGTGAAAAATGGGTGTAGGAGTTCAAGGAAGGAAGTAATAAGAGTGTTTAGGACGTTTAGGAGAGGCAGAGAGAGGGGCGTCTCTCAACACCGACTGTGATGCGAGCTTTATTTATATCTTATTTTAGTGCATCCCTTCGGCGATAGCATTTTCGGCTGTCCGATGTTTGAAACATCATTATGAAATCTTTGTATGTTTTACATTTTCATAAAAAAATGAATAGATAATTAACTTATCAGAATATAGTTGATAAATAAAAATTAATTACTTTTCTTATGTTTTATAATAAACGGTTTGAAATTCAGTAATTTAATTATTTTGTATTATTAAGCATAATAAAATTACATAATAATAATTACAAAAATTATTATAATAATTTTTACTTTTATTTTTATCAGATATTTAAATTTTGTTAACTGTATTTTAATATAATAAGTAGATTTTATTATATGTCTAGCTGACCAAATGTTAAGGTTTTTCTCCGTTAATTTAAAAAGCAAAGAAAAAGAAAGAAATCTGTTTTAATATTAGATTTGTTCCAACCAATATAAATCCACAGGGAGTCTTTCTGTCTTAGAGTTGTAATGGACCTTTTATGGTCTGTCTTGCACTATCTGGTCATGCACGCCTGGCATTGACGCGTGAGCCTCAGCTTCCTTCTCTGTATGTAACTCGCCAAGAGGCTTCCTCTTTTAATTAGGATTAAAAAAAAAAAAAAACTAAAAAACACAAGCTCTTAGATGTATAATTTTTTAATAATCTAATTTATAATTGTTCATGTTAAAAATATATGAATAAAAAATGCAAAGCTATTTTTAATTAAAAATCAAAGGTTAAAAAATTAATCCATTAGTTAAAATAACATAACCTACAATTGTGCCTAAAAAAGATTGGATTTTCCTCTTGTCTTTTTCTTTCTGTTACCACTAATATAAATATTAATTAATTGTCATATTCATAGGACACTGGTAAACTACTACATAACAATAATCCAGGTAGGGACCAAAGCATTTGAATAACCAAAAGTTGATTACCACTTTTAGTATTTTCTTTGGAAGTACTTAGAATTAAAGCACTATAGTTCCAACGAAAGCCCAAGCGCGTGGATAGCAGTCTCTAATGACAAAGTTCCATATTAGTGTGTCTGGTTCACAAATAAGTTGAAAATGGGGGACCCCACAAGATCCTATCTCAGGAATCATGGTAACCCTTTCATGGCCATATGACCATGTGCCAAGTTTAAGCTCTCTTGTCTCTGATTGAAAGCAGCTGCACCTTCTGTTGTTTCTCATTAATTTCTCTTTTTTTTTATGCAAGATACAATTATACGAGTAAACAAATGCTGTATCTCAAAAAAAAAAAAAAAAAAAAAAAAAAAAAAAAAAAAA